>VWZY01008425.1:204140-218863 GCA_013399075.1 Chloroceryle aenea | reverse complement strand
GAAAAAAAAAAAAAACAAACAAAACTGTCAGCTCTAACTATCTAAATATTTACAGCTTGTTTACCACCAGAAATCTGGAACAACTAACTGCCTGGTTTACATATACAGAAACAAAAGTCCATAGTTTCCTGAGGCCCAAAGCACTGCTTTCAGGTGCGTTCCTTTGGTATCCCACAGTGAGCTATCTTTATACAAAACTTACACAAAACTTACATTTCCTTATTTGTAATTAAAGCAAGCTGGTAGCTTTTGAGGATATTTTGTGATATAACTAGACGTCTTAGTTAGGGCTGAAGCCATGTGACAGAAAGAGTTCAGTGATGAATGAAAAGGCATATATTTTATGTGGGTTGTTGTGACACAGTTACCCTGCAAAGTAACAGATTAGAACCTTGTCCAGAGAGTGATGCAGAAGATTATTTTTTCCTGCTGAAGAGTTATAATAAGAAAATCTGTTTCAAGACAAGGTGTGGGTAGTTCTTTGAAATAAAAGGCTAGATATAAACAGGTTTGTACTAAAAAAAAAAATAAAAAAATACAACTTTCATCCATCCCCTAATAATTAGACCTAAGACTAAGTCTCTAAATTATTATCAATGCATGTCTCATACTCCTTCTAGAGACAAGGGGAAGATACAAGCTCCTCCAGAATTTATTCAATCCACTGTTCTTCACAGCTCTGGATAAGTGAGGTCTCAGGTATCAGCTAGGATCACTGAGACAATGTTTTCATGTTTTGAGAATCTTCCTGTGCTGTTGCTGAAAGAAAATGAAAACCAGATGGTGGTAAGGGATCACATTCCCTCACTTAAGTAGAGACCATGCAGTGTGCTCCTGGCAGATTGTATTATTACTCTAGAAATCTGGCATTTCACTCCATCTGATATAACTTCTAAATAGATGTCTAGGACTGGAAAAATCCTCCTGTTTCCCTATTCCTGTATCACCTTATCTTGATTTAGAAGGCTCAGTTAAATATACAGTGCAGTAAGTGTTGGATATCCAAGAAGCAGAAAGCATGCTGTTGTAGTTAAGGCCCGGCGCTCGGAAGATCTCGCGATGTACGGAAAGACAGGGACAGTTAGGTAGCCAGTAGCATTTGATTTATGACGCTAGCAGACGGATGTCATGTTGTAAACCAAAGCTATATAACGCGGTGTTTCCCTGTAATAAACGCCATTATCGTCTACCATACTGGTGTAAGCGTGTAATAGGCGGGTGCGACCGAGCTAGCTGCGTGGTTATAGCTGGACCCCAGGTCACGTTTTGTGGTCATCTGTACCTCCAAATCTGAGGTAAAGAAAGACCACAGCATGCGATGTGTTCTTCATTAAACCAAGCACAAATCGAAATATGCTTCCAAAGGCAGGATTTCAGTGCTATCAAAAAATCAGTGTTTAGAAACTTAAACTTGAAACCACAGGGGCACTTAATATTCTCCTTTGTGAGGTTACATCTAGATAGGACAGTGTTTCCTAATTGCCTTCCTAAGCCCAAGAGGTAGGTGTTACAAAAATATAGCCCAAGGCACACTGTCAACACCAAAGGGGCCAAACAGAACATCGAAGTAAAATGTAGGCAGTGGTATTTGTTCCTATACATTCACTCCTCCTAATTTAAGCTTAGCTACAGGGAATGTTGACACCTTTCAAAAGTTCATGTAACCAGAACATGCCTTATATTTCTGTGCATATTTTGGAAATATGCACTGAAATATGAAGATGCCATGTCCCATATAAAAGAATTATCATCAGATTGATCCAGTGAAACTGTTCTCTAATTCAAAGAAAGCTCTATGGTCAATTATTGGTGTCTTTCATGAAAGCAAATTCCTATGAAAGTCAAGGGAAATTCTGCCAGAAGAAGGACTAAATAAAAAAACTTAGGTTCCAAACCCTGCTGCTCATAACTTGTTATTTTTGCGCAGTTTTTTTACCAAATTATACACTTCCTGGATTCTTTGATTCAATAACACATGCCATCTTATTCCAGTTATTTTAAGAAGTGATCTGTGTAATGTTTGCATGATGAACCTAAGTTGGAAAAAAACATTGGCTGTCTGCCAAGAATTTGAAGAGTGAGGCAGTCATTTTCAGAGGTGCTTGACAGCAACTAAATTTTTTTTAAGTATCCCTGAAGGACCAGTATACTCTGGCTTATAGTCTGGAAAGGAATGAGGTGGACCTAAAGCAAAAGGTTTCACTCTCATCAGAATATGCTCTACATGGGAAAATTATCCAAAGACCTCAAGGTGATTAAGGACATGTCTGAGAATTTTCTCCTAACATATTATACGTCTGCTGTTTTAATCAGGTCTTTGGCTTCTCAGAGGGGTTCAGTTCAGCAGAAATAAATTGAATCTACAATGAAATACATCCAGCTACTTGAAAGTAGTTTCTAACTAGTTCTCAGTTTCCATCAGCCCACATTTATAAAGTCATCAAAAGTCACATGTTGCGTATTTCCACCTTTGTATGATACAACTTGGTCTGGTTGGCTGGGGCCTAAGAATCCCCTGTAACTCCTCCTTGATGGAGAATAGTGTATGTCATTGGTTTTCTTTCCATCTCTTTGGAAGAATTTTTCTTGTTAAGAACATTATTCTGTAGCTTCCTACTTCTAAATAACTTGTTCTTTTCTCTGAAGGATCTAGTACTGTATGTAGTATTGGCTAGTGTTGGAGAAAGGTTGCTAGATTTGGCCATGAGTCTGATCCAGTCTGTCAGTTTCTGTGATTCTACCAAGGAAAAATCTGGAACTCGGGTTCATCTCATATCAGACTGACATTTTTAGCTGAAGATCAGTATTACAAGAGCACTTTCCTCACTGTGGTCATCAAGGATTTTTCACTGTGACATGCCACTTCACTTTTCTGTTGATTTGCTCTTTTGGTTCAGGGGTGGTGGCTTTGTTTGTTTTGGGTTTTGTTGTTTCTTGTTTGGCTGGTTGGTTGGTTGGTTTGGTTTGGTTTTGTTTTGTTTTAAAGTTAGAGATGAGGAAAGTTTATTATTCATAGAATCTGTTTTTTTATAAAAAACCCCAAATGTTATATTAAGACCTCATGTTCCTCTCCTGAATAGTTAAGAATGCTGAAAAAAACCCTTCTCTTTTGAAAATCTTTCAATGTACTGTCTGTATATATATATAAAAAATATATATATAATACATGCAAACATATATTTCCTTTGATTCTTTTTACAGCTAAAAAGGGAACATCTTATATAACATATATCTGTAGAAGTAGATTAGCATCTTTTTTTTTTTTTTCTTTCCTGATAGGCTGCTTGGAGGAGAGCTCCCTTTTCATTATAATTAACTACTGAAAAGTGGAACACTGGATGATCTAAACCAGTTCTTTCTTTTTTATGCAGTTATTTCTCCCCAAAGGCTAAAGCAAACATGATCTGTATATACAGATTTTTTTTGTGACTGATCTAGCGAGGAATTACATTATGATCGGAGGTATGTGGCAAAGAACTATCTCAGAATTAAATATCTGTCAAGTCTGAATTTTCTTATTATTTTTCTGAATTATATCAGTGAAGACTATCCTTCAATTCTATCAGTTAGAAAATTTTAAAATTTTAAATCTCCTCACAACCACCTCTGTGTTATTAAAAGTCGATGACAATCTAGACAACATAATTTCTTAATAAAAAATTCAAGTGCATGCAGCAACAACTTATCTTCCTTTTTAAAAAGGACAAAACCCAGTGATTTAAACTACATAAAGTATGTAACTCTTCAAAACTACACATTCTTGTAAGTATTCAATGACAGCTAATGACACTGATCTTGTTTTGATAAAGGAAATCTCTTGCCTCATAACAAATTAAGTAACTTAAGGGGTTTATTATTTTCTGCTACATTATGAATGGTTTGTACTGAGTTTGCTCTTTGAAGACTCAGTCAGAGATTTAGATTTCTTTTGCTAGGTACGCTGCAAAAAAGAGAAAGAAAGATAGACTACATCCACAACAGCTGGTGGTACAAGAACAAGCTTTGTTCTCATGTTTTCATATTCTTATTGTTCCATATGAAAATTATTTCTCATGTAAGAGGGTATTTTTGTTCATCAGTATATTGAAAGCAAATTGATTACTCAGTGGAGTTACAATGTGTAATTTTAGGCAGACACAGATTCCATTTCTGCTTAATTTCAAATACATAAATATAAATATAATTTCAAATATGTAAAATACTATGTTTTTGTTTAAAATTACAATGCAATTTCAATATGCAAAACATTATGATACCAAAAAGTATTGCACATGTAACAAACAATATATTATTAATATTTAGTGTTTTCAAAGGTTAAAATAAACTCCGTCTATTAAAAAAAAAATTTAACAGTTATTGAGGTAAGATTTTGATAGCGTTTTTGTTTCTTTCAAAATATAAAATACAAAACTGAAAACATTTTATAAAACAAACAAAAACACACATATGAAGCCTTTCTAGACTGTTATAATAATTTTTGTCACCAATAGTATGAAAGGTATCATCCAGTTCAAATAGGCAAGATTATTATGACTTAAAACATTAACTAAAAAAGACAGTGAAATATAAGATCAGGCTTCACATCTGTCTCTTGTAGTTAACTGGACAATATTGAGGAAGACAATTGTCCCACCTTTTGCCATCTGCTAAGAAAATCATAGTGATGCTAATCTTCATTTTAATGTGCCTTTTAATTTATAGACAAAACATGCTGAGAGCTTGACATGCTGAAGTTTGAGAGTCTCCCCTTTTGGATCAAATTCCAATGATGATGGAAACACAGGACCCCTGAAATCATTAAAGTTATTCTGTAGAGCTGTTTGTAGAATCTGCATAAGCAACATAAAAACCTGCATCATAGCAACACTAAGTAATAAATTGCATAAATATAATACTGCTTTTCTAAAATTGGTGTAAATGTTACTTTAAGAGCAATATGTACAATACTTCTTTAGAGTTTTGAAAGAAGAGCCTATTGAAATTCTTCTCCAGTTACCATGGAGAGTTTATCCAGTTTCATCTGTTATATCTTCATAAGAAGATTTAAATAAAATGGCTGACTAGAATAATAAATTTCTCTGTACACACTGGCATTACATAAATGAGACCTATGCTAAATCAAGACAGTGGATGGAGAAATTGTGTTCTTTCTCCTATAAATAGAGTGACAGAAGACATGTTAAAAACTGCTTTTAATTAACACCAGCTAGATCTAATTTTTTTTTAAAGTTTGCTGACATTAAATAAAAAAAATATGTTTGGTCTTGTTTGGTCTTCTTCAAGGGCCCATGGAAAGTAAAATCGTTTGCCACTGTAATCCACTAGGGAAGATGAAGCGTAGGGAAGACCTACTAGGTCCACAGGAGGTCTTTGAACAAGTAATTACAAAAAAATGCACTAAACTACCAGTAGTTCTGGAAGGAGAACACCTGTTTAGAGAAGCAGATGACTAACTGACTCCAATTCTCTTGGAAAAGCATTTCAATGGCTTTCAAAACCATGGCCAACAAGCAAGAAATCAGAGGGATTGTACTGAACAAACCCTAGGAGCTTAATTAATGTAAGCCATGAAGAATGGGAAAAATCTGGTCTTTTCAGAAAAAAAACCCACTTGTGCCAAGTTTCAATAGTGGACAATTTGAGAGTGTGAGATGCCAACATTACTATTACAAGCAGCTAATCAGTTACTGTCATCTGCAGAGCTAATCTTACAGCTCCACACTGATGAGAATGTTTTATGTATATAATGTCACAGGGGTACTCTGCGGGTCAGATCTTGTTCCTTCTAGTACCAGAGGGAATCTAACCACTGACTTTAACAAATTCAAGAATATTTGGCCAAATATATGACCCATTAGTTTTTCCCTGCACAGAGAGTTAACCTGCCATATTATTATTGTTCATGTGCCAGAGACCACTGAAGAAAGATAAAAAAGTACTTTTCACATTTATATAAATGTGTTTTAATTTGATAAAGGACTATCTGAATTTGGAGGAACCTTTTTTTTTCCACATTCTTTCTTCTTTCATAACTTTGTTTTTAAAATAGGAGATACTTTTGAAATCACACTTTCAAATAACATCTTCAGAAAATATCAACACAGTAACAGTGAAGTGTACTTGAAATTTCAGAGAGCCTGAAAACACAGCTCTGTTGACTAGGTGTTTGTGTCAGTAGTGGTGACATTATGTTAGTGTGTTAATAACATCAACATCATTGTCACTCTTATGACATGCAAGAAAGGCCTACGAACATCTAAATTTTCATTTTTAGTATGCTAGGCAAAACACTTTGGGAATGGGAAACAAAGAATACGTTTCTTACAGGTGGTGTTGAAATAAAATTGGATAATAACACCTCTGATGACTGAGGGACTGAAGACTGTGAGACAGCATAATCATTTGCATTTTCCTTAAAGAGGCATATTCAAGTTTTTATTAAAGTTATTTCAATCAATAACAAACGCCTACAATATATTTCCCCAGATGCTTATAGTATACAGAAATATGGCACAGACATGTAGTCATGTTTGGACAGAATCTGTCTGGGTACAGCTACACACTACATTGGAATTTTCATCTCAGAAGTGGATGTGAAGAATTTATTTCCTATCAGCTATGATTTCTGACTATGCCAAGGTTGGGAAATGTGCCATACAACTTCCAAAGCAGATATTTAGTTAAAATACTGGATCTGATGTTGCTGGAAAGTACTTTGTCAATTTAAGTTGAAGAGCAAAGTACTCTTCTATGGCTTCCTCTAGTCAAGAAACGCACTTCAGCACAACACAAGAGCAGAAGAAGCATTTCCATTTTAATCAGGGTGTGCTGAGCATCAAACCACCACCTGACAACCCAGCAGAACCACACACCTCACTGAACTGAGCTGTAGAAAGGGCAGGCAAATGAAGGGCTGCAGCCCCCTTAACAGCCAGTTGTAAATTTGTTTGCATAACCAAACCAAACAACAGTAAAATTTCTTCCCAAGAGTTTTTAGCTATTTGCACACTAAGGAAAACAGCACAAAAAGATTTGCTTACAGGCACTGTCTAGTGGTGTCTTCCAAATCACTTGTTCCTTGATATACAAAATTCAGGAGAAAACTCCTAGCTGCATGCACACCTACACCAGCATGCCCATGAACATCATTGTAAGATTTTTGAGATGTCCTTGAATTTTTTGTCATAATCTCATTTATATACACTACATGCTTTGAATGAAAGTTTTTCACCAAAAATACAGGCAAAAATACCCGAACTTATTGAAACATATGTGATTGAGAAGAACACAGTTTGAAGTGGTGTAGCATTGTAATATCTCAATAATTTAAAAGTGTTGGCTGTGTATCTCAGAGGAACTTACCTGGAAGAAAGCTGTTGAAACATTTATTCATGAGTCATTTAATAAAAGCCTGATGATGATATTGAAAGATATTTCAGGTTTATGAAGACCTTGAGCATTTACACTGATCAATAATGAAATTTCAGACTTTTATTTGGATTCCCCTGAACTTCCTCTTACAAAGGCATCTGTGTTATCATCTGGCACAACTATCATTTATTTATATCCAACAGTGACATTACATGAAAAGAATATCAGGGTGACAGAAATATATGAAGTATTTAAAAACATCATCTTACAATAAACAAAGACACTGTATTCCACATTTCAGAAGGCTTAACAGGCATGATGCCAACAGAAGAAAGAGCTAACATGTAGATCAGAGCTGATACATCAAAGCAAACATTGGAAGCAAAATTCTTCTGAGGACTTAGGAATACTGACCCAGTAGAGACAAAAATTAAAATATAAGGAGTTTTCTTCAGGTATGAACGAGTGTTGCAAGTGAAAGAACACTGCCATAGCAAATGAAATAAAAAGCATTTCATGATTGCACGATGAAGAAGCAACAAGCCCAAACACAAGACTTAAAAAGATTACAGCAACAGAAAAGAGAAAATAATGTTTTTTTAAACCAACATGGTGCAAATTCTAATTTACTTTGGGCTGCACTTATTGCAAGAGTAACGAGATCAAGTAGGTTTTAGTTGTCTTGGAACAAGGATGAAGAAAGCTCACACACAGCCTCAGGGTAGGTCATGTTAGTGGACACAGATGACCACATTTTCTCTTATTCCATGGCTACAGAATGAGGATGTGGAGATAAAATTCCCTTCTTTTTGAGACATCTCTAACACATTAATCTACACTCAGTGTTGCTGATTTCACTGAAGATCCTTCTTTCCTTCAATGTGATCCTTTCATTGGAATTTTGGCACTGATTTTCTGCCAAATTTTGAACACAGTTAGGTACATGTGTATGATCTACTTTGTAGATGATTACAGCTGCTGCAACACATATATTAACCCCAGCATTTTTCATCTTTGGTCCTTAAATGTCTCACAGATGCATCCTAGCCTAATTTCATAATATCCACTGAAATCACAAGGAGAGGCTTTGTAATCTGTGGTCCTTGGTAATCCACCTTCTTTTTAGTCTACATCTCCACCTGTCTCAGACTGCCTAGAGTTTCTGTGATATATGAATACATTACTGAAATCGACTGTCTGGTTGTTTTGTGTGTGATTAGGTACCTAACATGTAAGATCTTAGCAGATCAGCCTTACATCACAAGCACCTTTACAGATGTTGCAAGATATCCAGCACATGATTTATATTGAAGAAAAAACTGACAGCAATATCAGCTACCTCCTCTCACCTAGGAACATCCATTAATCATTTCTTCTTTCCACAGGCTCTGTTCTTCCAAAGAAGTTACCCTAAATTTTTCTCTTCTATGTAAAATATTATAGTTGTTGTCATTGTTTTTTTTTTATTCAGATACGAAAAAGTGAATTTCACCTTTGCAATTGTGTCAACACATCATTTTTCCTCAGATACCTGTATAACTTGGCAAAAGGTTTTGTAAGATAGAAGTGTCACTACATGCCTCATATAATTTGCTATGCATCTAGCCACATTTGAAGACATTATAGTGGCTAGGTAGACATGTGGTCTGGTGCCGTAGACCTGTTCTTATCATCACACAATCCATAGATTTTCTCTCTGAATCTTTTGCCCTTTTGTCATGCATGAATAAGAAGAGAGTCACCAAAGTATGGCACTTGTACCTTTATACCCATGTACAGTTTTTTTCCAACAGCAAAGCAGAGAGGAGAGCCTTTGGAATATTTAACTTTTCTTTTTCTCATTCTTTCTGTGAAAGTAGGTTGAAACCAGATGGGATCATAAAGATAAAAGAAGTTCCATTAAGTACCAGCAGAGATGCTATTAGTATGCTAATGGACAGATGTTTTCTTAAAGAAGAGATAAAAGATATAAAAAGTCTCAGGAGAATAAATAGATCCTTTTTTTTCAATGTACAATCCAACACAAGAATGACCAATAGGATAAAGCAATTCAGCAAAGGAAGAAGTTTATAATTCATTTTCAAAGTCTTGGCAACTCAGGGATATTAAAAGTTGGTATTAAAAGTTTCTTTAATAGCCCTATATATACTCATGCCCTGAGTGAACATCTCTTAGATGTTAGCTAGATAATGGCTTTTCACAATATAACTAAGCTCAAAAATTGCACCCAGTAAAGCAGTTTCCAAAAAAAATAAAATGCCACATTACTTCATGTATGTTCAGTCAGTAGAAAATAAATCTACTCATATATTTTTTAATCCAGCTGCTGAAGATATGAATAACAAATATGCCTATTAAAAAAAAAAAAAAGTTTTTTAAGCTCCATATGCATTTATTTATCTTAACCTAGATATGTGTCAGAAAACCATTATCACATCCATATATCAATTCCTGAAATATTACCTGATCTTTTTGATTGTTTTTAATTAAATCCATCAGGTCTGAACTTGAGAAAAGTCTTTATTACCACACAAAGGAGACTCCTGTCTAGAAGATGATAACTGTACCAAGATGAAAACACTCAGAGGATTTATAGGTTATAAGCCATAGCATTATTACATTGTATGAAAAAGAAAAGTAGGGTTTTTTCTCAGTAAGTAAGCAAGAAGCACCCTGTAACCAAGTGTGTTGTGCCATGTAGCTGCCTGGCTTTGATTCTGACTCTGCAGATGCAGAATGCACTAGTTTATTTTATTCAGGGAAATAGCTCCACTGGTACTACCCATATGAGTAGAGACACCCACATGCTATGTCATTTCCAAGACCACTGTAAGTAAGCAGTGATAGTCTGTTGGCACATAACCAGATCTGTAAGCATCTCAGCAAATGTTAAAACTGCGAAAGAACTTGCAGATGTGGATTTTGCAAGCTGATGGACAAGGTTTCCAAGAGCTGGCCCCTGGACAGTCATGTTGCAATTTTGTTTGAAAAGCTCATTGTATAAGTTATGTGCTGATCTTCAGACATTGTCTTTACAATACCTGTAAACCATTAATAAAGAAACAAATTTCAATTTTTCATCACAACTTGTATGCTCACATTGCTTCATAGATATAACTCCTGGGGACACTTTATTTTAATGTGTTCAAAAATATAAGTCTGGAGCTCAGCAGATTTCATTGGAAAAGCTTTGGATACAACTAGCATTGCCAAAGCCACTTGGTCAATGGACTAAATTTGCCTTATTTAGGAAACTCCTTTGCACTCTGCAACTGTCAGTGGAAATGAGAGAAATTCAGAGGAAAAAAAAAACCAACCTAAAGCCATGGAAAGTTCTTACTTTGTTTAATTCTGGTGAATTTGTTACCTGTGCTTATGATCCAATGTTAATCAGGATCACCTCAGGCAATTGCTTTGTGCACTCACTGTAAACATGTTGGGCAGTTATTACAGGAGAAACACTTCCCTGGTTCAGTGCTTTTTGGGACTCCAGACTTGATCTTTCTGCCAACTATCATAAGAGAAAAGAAGGGTCAAGTGAGGGACAGTATAGAAGGAAAAAAAGAAGTATATTTGAGACTTTTTAAGCTACATTTCAACCTTTGATAGGATTGTGGCTCTGATATCAGAGTTGAAATATTATTGCAGTTTGAAACTATGCTGGCCAGTGTAGGAAGAAAAATCTATATTCCAATCATAGCAGCTTCATCTCTCTACTTATGAAAAAAAACCAAAACCAAAAAAAGTCACCTCTCTAATTTGATAGAAAACCATTGCTGGTGGAATTGGAACATTTCTTTATCTAATCTACTTCTTATTCTAGTTCCCATAAAGGTGTGGTTTAGGTTTGGTTTAGGCAGTAAGGGTCTACAGGGGTGGCTTCTGTGAGAGGCTGATAGAAGTTTCCTCTGTGTCCAGGAAGGAGGTCCAGGTGGAGGTGGTTCAGGTGCCAGAGTAGAGATTTCCCTGCAACTCATGGTGAAGACCACAGTGAGTCAGACTGTCCCCCTGAAGCCCATGAAGATCCACAATAAAGCAGATATCCATCTACAGCCCATAGAGGACTGCACACTGGAGCAAATGGATGCCCAAAAGAGGCTGAGACCCTGACAGTGCTGAAGCAGGCTCCTGGCAGGGACCTGTGGACCCATGAAGAGAGGAGTCCGTGTTGGAACAGGTTTGCTGGCAGGAGCTGTGACTCTGTGAGGGACCCACAGTGCAGCAGGCTGTTCCTGAAGGACCACACCCCATGGAAGGGGCCCACACTGGAGTAATTCAAATTCAGGCAGTCTTAATGACAGATGCAATGGTCAGACCACATATCTACATCCACAGAGTCATAACCGTGAAGCCGTTCTGCAGTGTACCTTGGTGCACTATCCCACCGTATTACATCAATAGTAAAATATCGCACAATGCCAAATGGATAAAAGGCTGTGGGAACTTTTGAAAGGATTCATCTATGGTTTAACTTTTGATAAACCAAATCAGTTATTTGGTTCATTCTGTTTCTGCACAATCTATCTGTTATTTTCTAATAAAACTTTATGGGAAGTTTGATACTACAAAGTTTAGCATTTTCATTCAGGAGAAAGTGCTATCTATATGTAGTGAAAAAACTGAGGAAAATCTGCTTGGAATAGATGAGAAGTAGATAAGTAGATAAACTTCAAATTGCCTGAGCTCCAAGTGAGACTGTGTTTACTTCTGTTTACCTTCAGCTATATCTCTGGGGTGGAACTGCACCTATTACAAATTAGCTCAGCCAATCTGAAATCAGTGAAGCTAAGCAGATTTATTCTAGGTGAGGTTTCTATCTTTTATACCCTTCATTCCAAGCATTAACTCCACAGGGTTGTGTAGAAGTCTCATATGATACTGACAGTTAATTTGTCTTGATATTTTGGACCAAAAGGGGAGAGGTAGACAAAAGTAACCTTTAGATCACTGAATACGATGTTGTATTTACTCTGTTCTTCTCTGCTCATAAATTTTAGAAACAATTTTCACTTGCCAGACTAACCAATGCCACTTCTTCAAAATGGCCATATCTCAAAAACAGAAAAGTAAAAAAAATCAGAGTTTTGTGAATACTTAGGGGACAGTTGCTGCTGGTCCACCCACTGAAATATAGGCAAATGACTTTGCCTTAAGTAAATGTTCTGTTTCACTCCAAATGAAAAATGGGGACATATTTTGGATGTTTCCATTGTGATTTAGATAACTGAAATTCAGTATGTAATTTGAAATTCAAAATAAACATGTTTCTTACAATATCCAGATGAAATGGTACAATCTTTCTATAAAAAAAATCTGTTCTTCAGGTGGAGCTTACAGATGCTCTTGAAAGCTTTTGGTAAAAATTGTATTTTATAAAAAGATCATGTAGCCCTCAGTATGAGATCTCATTTTATAAGAAGAAAAATTACCTGATGACTGCATGTCATGAGACAGTAACTGGTGAGAGGTGTGGAGTGCAGAGAGATAAAATAGAACCATACTAGACTCATACACTGTCCTAATATTCTAGTTTCTGAATCATTAGGTAAAACAACAGCATTCAGTTTTCCTAAATGTGATTCCTTGTCAAATAGTGAACTAGTTTAAATCAGTTCTACATAAAACCTACCTTGCATTCAAAGTGTTTTATATGACCAGGACATGAAGAAATTATTTAAGCCTTATTTTAGTGGTAAGAATCAAAATAAATATATTTCTCCTCTTCTTCCTTGACACGTATCAGAAAGGTTCATGTCAGAAAGGCCATTGTCATTTTTTAAACTGTGAGCTGTGGTTTGGTCTTCCTAATTTTCCTACTGCTCAGAAGTTCCATAATGTACTCAGAATACCTGCCATTTATGAGGTATTCATGAATGTCTTTTCCCCCTTTATGAATATTTGCAAGAGAGTGAACAGTATATTAGCTATGTTTTTGAGTCCTCAGCATAATCTAAGGTTCAGAATATATTTGATGACTGTCCTGGTTTGGGTGCAAACAGAACTAATTCTGTTCAGTGTTTTTACTTTTCAGTTCAGTACTTCTAACTAACTGNGTTTCCTTTTCTAATCACTAAGTCTCTCTCCCTTATTCATTTTCTCTTCCCCTTTGGTGAGGGAGGGGGTTAACAGAGAGCATCTGTTATAGGTCTAAGGGGCTGCCCTGACTCGAAACCATGACAATGACTTTTTGAGAATTAGTGTGTTCTGCTTAACATCAGATGCTCAAAGCAATTGTTGCATTTGAAACATAGCTATCAAAACATTATTGCTTTCTAATTTTGGTTTGTTGCATTTATTAGTTTTCTTTTAGTGTAGAACTCAAAAGTCCTTGAAAGTAAAATCATAGAGATAGACTATTTTCAAAATATGAATAATAATTCACTTTAACCAAGACTTTATTTTTTAAAGCTCCAGACATACTCAGTTATCCATCATACTGAATCAAAAGCAGTATTCCTACTACTGTTAAAGATAAGCAAAAACTTTAATAAATTGATGCTTATGAAGAAGTTGTAGGATGACACCTTTTCCTTTGCATTGTGTAAGAACCCAGACTTATCCGATGCTATCAAAGTCCTCAGAACTGTGTAAATTCTGTGTCATCCTGGTTTCAACACTGATCCATTCAGAAATCTTGGTGGTCATGCTGTTCATCACAGAAGATGTATTTGCAACCTTCACTGCAAGAGAAGGCACTGAAAGCCAAAAATATACAAAGAAAGTGTAATTTCTGTGCTCAGTAGCAGCAAAAAGACAAGATATAAACTGTGGATGATGAAATAAAAAAATTATTAGCTCTTTAAAAAACAGCAAACCAAGCAGGTAAATGTCATAAAGTTTGTTTGAGAGGGATCTTGGTGTTCTGATGGACAATAAGTTATCCATGGAACAGCAATGTGCCCTTGTGGCCAAGGCAAACGGTATCCTGGGGGGCATAAAGAAGAGTGTGGCCAGCAGATCAAGGGAGGTTCTCCTCCCTCTCTACTCTGCACTGGTGAGACCACATCTGGAGTACTGTGTTCAGTTCTGGTTTCCACAGTTCAAGAGGGACACGGAAATACTAGAAACAGTCCAACAGAGTGCTTCAAAGATGATGAAGGGACTGGAACACCTCTCTTATGAGGAAAGGCTGAGAGATCTGGTGCTGTTTAGCCTGGAAAAGACAAGACTGAGAGGAGATCTTATTAATGTTTACAAATATCTGAAGGGTGGGTGTCAAGTAGAAGAGGCCAGTCTCTTTTCAGTGGTGATAGGATGGGGAGCAATGGTCATAAATTGGAACACAGGAAGATCCACCTCAATATGAGGAAAGACTTCTTTACTGTGAGAATGACAGAGCTCTGGAACAGGCT
>VWZY01008425.1:188823-202122 GCA_013399075.1 Chloroceryle aenea | reverse complement strand
AAAGGTATTAGCAGTTTGGGCTGAAGTTCCTTTCTAGCAGTCTCCCAAAATTACTACTTCAGGTACTGACTGAATAAATTTATACCTGTATATTTTATTCCATCTTTCTATTTAAACTATAGCTAACATTGTTAAAGAGGTAAAAAATAAATTAACATTGTAAGAAAGGTGTTTATTTGAAACTTAAATATATATTTCCCTAGGTACTACCATATGATGTCTTTGTGGTAAAAGGTGCTATAAAGGCTGAAAACATTAACAAATAACATATTTTAACAATACATTAAAATGCAAGACAAACTTCTATTTACTGATCATGGAAACACAGAATTGCTATGGTTGGAAAAGACCATTAAGATCATCAAGTCCAACCGTTATCTAACTCTACCAGGGTTACTAATACAAGAGATCCTTGAGCACCATATCTAGACAGCTTTTAACTACATCGAGGGATGGTGATTCAATCAATTCCCTGGGCAGCCTGTTCCAGTCTTTGATAACCCTTTTGGTATAGAAGTTTTTCCTAATGTCCAACCTAAACCTCCTCTGGAGCAACTTGATGCCATTTCCTCTCATCCTATCAGTTGTGACTTGTGAGAAAAGGCCAACACCCACCTCACTACAACCTCCTTTCAGGTAATTGTAGGGAGCATTAAGGTCTCCCCTCAGTCTCCTTTTCTCCAGACTAAACAACCTCATCTCCCTCAGCTGCTCCTTGAAAGATATGTTCTCAAGACCCTTCACCAGCTTCATTGCTCTTCTCTGGACATGCTCCAGCACCTCAATATCCTTCTTTGTGGTGCCCAAAACTACACACAGTATTCAGGGTGTGGCCTCACCAGTGCTGAGTGAATATTGTATTATATATATATTGCAATTTTATTCAGTAATATTTCATCCTTAATTTCTATATGAAAAACTGAATCCAACAGTAATTCCACAGAAAAAGGAAAGGTCTGAACCAAAAGGTCTTAAAACTGATGGACCTTTTTCCCTACAGAATGGATTTTGGGTGAAGTTCTCAGTGCTGAATGTACAACTGAATTTTGCACTGCAGATAAGAAATTTGCATCCACAGACAGATTGAAAAAGAATGTTTTGGCATGAGTTTTTAATTCTCCTTGGGCCAAATATGATCTCACTTGCACTGGTCATCAATTTTGATATTCTCGATTTAAACTGGGGAAAGAGAAAAAGGAAATTTGCTTTCCTAATTCTGTCCTTATTTTCATACTTTAATGACAAATAACCTGCAACAATCTAGATGCTATTGAGCTTCCCCTGTCTGTGATTTCCTGAGTTTTATTAGTAACATTTCTTGTGGAGAAGTAGATTTTATTTCTTTCAGCATAAGCCTATCATTCTCAAATTCTAAGAGGGAAAGAAATACACACTGAAGCACTCATTAGCTGGCCCTCTATGATGCTGAGTTCCCACAGCGATTTCCAAACATATTTTCATTTTAGCCTTGCAGCTCTTCATCTCCTTGGGGTTCAGAAAATACAGCAGGCTTCCACTAGACCTCTGCAACACTGAAACTTACAGCATGATTTAAGAACAGTTTTCATTTTAGGGCTGCAAACTTAAGGCTCTCAGGAACTGGAAAATATGTCAGGCTTAGCTGTATGACTGCAGCTCCAATTCCCAGGGTTATTTCTGGTTTGTTTGTTTTAGAGAAGCTTTTCATTTCTATTCTTTTTGCAGTTAAGATTTCAAAAAAAAAAAATCAAACACACAAACATCCAGTAAATGCTTGCATACTCATAATTCCTCAGTGATAGAATCAGAGCTTTCTTTCTAATTCCAGGGTCCGAGGATTTGCAAGTACATGAGAACAGAATAGCAAAATGTATTTTTTGAAAAATAGTGTACTAAGTGGATCATGACACCCACAGGCAAATAAAGGTAAGTCAAGAAAATGTCACAAGTGGCAAACTTTATGTGGCTGAAAGTGGAAAGGAAAATGGAAGTCCATGTTAAATATCTGGAAGAGTTAAAGAATCAGATGAGGTAAGGGGAATGGTTCTTAGGATTTTATACAGTTAGGATCTGATGTACTCTTACTCAGTAGAGTGAACAGCATTATACTTCTGATGTCAGCGAGCAAAATATTTGGAACTTGAGTTCAGTTCAAATAGAAATCCAAGAATATGCTACAAATAACACAGAGAATTTAAACGTTTGCACAGAGATGAGGAGGAATGCCCAGACTGGAAAGGAAAATGTCCCTTTAGGTTTCTCCTCCCTGGACAGAATGAATATGACTCTTGTTAGCCTCCCCTCACACACCATGTGCCCTTGTCCCCTAGCCAACCTTGTTGGTGCTCCTCTGGATTCTTTCCAGTACATCAGTGTCTCTCTTGTGCTGATGAGTCCAAACCCAGACATAATGATTCCCATGTGTTCACAGAAGGGCCAAATAGAGGAAATAACCATTTCACTCACCCTACAGGCTATGATGCTACTAATGCAGACCAGTGTGTGGTTAGCCCTCACTGCTGCAGAGACACACTGCTGACTCCTGTTCAACTTGTTCAGCATGAGCACCTACAGCTCATTTTCTGCAAAGCTGCTTTCTAGCCAGCCAGCCCCTAGACTGTGCTTTTGCATGAGGTTATTTTATATCAGACATGGAACTTTGCTGTTGTTTTTTTTCTTGCCAAAATTCATGCACTTTATGGCAGACCATTTCTCCAGTGCACTGAGATTCCTCTAAAAATCAGCCCTGCCCTCCATCCAGTAAATTGATTGTGCCCTCCACTTTGAATTTGGTTTTGGCCCACTCATCTCAAGCTCCAAGTTCTGCATTTCCTCTTCTGCATCATAAAGAAGATGCACATTCACAAATCAGATAAACCACAGCTAAACCCCTTTCTCTTTCCAGTCATGTGGCCATGTCCTTTCTTGTCTTCTGAGTCTCATGAACAAAATCTCATCTATGGTCCACTAAGCCATCCAACTCCACAATTAGTGGTGCTCCTATTCTTTCTTTCTTTTTTTTTTTTTTTTCACCTGTCAATGCCACACCAAAAGTACTCTGGCATTAAAGCACTATTCATGGAACTGAAAAAAATCGATGTCTTCACCTCTAATTGACAAGCTTAATTTGAGCAGATGCATATATCTAATAAGACCACTTTTCTTACAGTGCTTTCTACACCTGAATCTCAGATTACTCCTGGGAGAAATCAGTATCATTATCTTTAGCTTTCAGAAGGCAACATGAGCCACAGTTACTTGCTGAAGTATATCAGTAGGCCAGAAGCTGAACGAGGATGTTAGAACAGTTTGACTAAAAACACAACTCAATGCTGTTTCCCTAGGCTGTCTTAAAGCAACTCTCCTTAAAATCTCACCAAAGCACATCAAAAATTTTAGCTTTGGATTCTAAGATTTTACACTATGAAAAAAATGGACTTCTCTCCCTCCATATAAGTTGCCAAAACTGCCATTTGAAAGTTATTTGGGGCAGAACAACTCACTTCTTACTGTTTCTGAAGCTTCTAGTTTATCACTGGGCATTATACAATAATATAGATGTGATAGAAATAATACATTAAGTTCCTTGGCAGGATGTCTTCCATTATCAGTGCCAAACAAAAAAAGAAAAAAAAAAAAACTTGGAACAAAACTTTAACAAACAAACATGTGTTCTTATTTTAACTACATTAATCAAAAAAAAGGTTGATTATTTCTCTGACTGAAGGAAGGTTTGATTTTCTGCCGCAATAGGGAAAATCCAAAACAAATAAACTTTAATTTACACTACATTGTACATTACACTGCAGGTAAATGTTCTATGATTTCCACTAAGCTTACCTGCACTCGCCTGGCAGATGTGGAGGCAGGTAACCAACACACCAAGAGAACTCCATGACTCTGACAATGAGCTTCATAAAATCCACACTTTTCATCTGATCAGCTGATCACATACCAGGAGCTGTGACACAGATGTGATCAATATAAAATTATACAGAACATTGTCTACATATAATTTTAGGACCACATAAGAACAATGGAGAGGTAAAAATAAGACAACAAAATATTACTAAGGCCTGCTCAAGGCAACACTCCACATGGAAGAGCTAGAGACCATGAGATCAGGCAGGTAGGTGTTGTGTGTTTTTGTCAAACCCTAGGACCAAAAATGATTTTAAAACACCCGTTGGAAAAAGTAGTAAAATGCACTGAAAGTGGAAGTTTTATGTTACATTATTATCAGTATTACAGCAGAATAAATAATTCAAAAATTTAAATAGAAAAAGATAAAGTTCCTCCCATGTTGCCTTCTCATGAGCTTGCATGACAATATAAATTCTCATTTTGAATATTTTCTGCTGTTGCTCAACTACTTTCTGTGGTACAAACCTGCTCAAGATTGCTAACTCTTATTGTGCATCTTAGACAGGTATCAGGCCTTTTCTTATCTGAAAGAATTTTTTTTCTAGGAAAAAAATATCCAGATATTTTCAAACTAAGTAGGATGAAAAGTATAAGAAAAAAAATGAGGAACTTCCTCAATTCAATCAAATCTTTTAATCCAGAATATGACTTTTCTGAAATCTTTCCATTTTATTTAGGGGCTTATAAATAGGAATTGGATAGCTATGAAAATATACTTTACAAATTAGAGATGTTAAAGGCCACTTACTGACTGGCCAGCCTGTCTCTTTATTTGAATGTTCATTCCTACTCATCTTACAATCACATGAATTACTTTTGGAAGAGTTTATTGTAGAAGGTAATGAGACTATAAATCTGCAAGCTGTTTGCTAAAGTTTCTGGGCAAAAAGGACTCAAGTAACTGTCAACACAGTGACTATGCTGAAAAAAAAAAGGCCAAACCTTTGTCTTTTTGATTACATATCTGATTATGTCATAGCTACTTATAAGCCTGATGCTATTGATTATATTATTTAAATTTTTAATGAGAAATCTTGATGAGAAATTATATGGAAGCTCATTCTTTGCTGTTACAGCAATTTTTGTTACTGTCAACTTTGCTAAAGAAATTGAAGAAGCAACAGTATTCACAGTAAGCATGGAAGTTGCTATGATGTTTATTTCTTCCTTGACGAACAGTTGCAATAGCACTTTGCACCATTGAAATTGTTTAGATAGTTTCAGAAATGCTAAAAGCAATTTCTGCAGGGAATTAATTGCCTTTCTAAAAGCTTTAATGATTTTTTTCTCATTTTCCATTTCAGAAATACTTTCACCAGCTATAGATTGAAGACCAATTCTTAACAGTGTCAAAATTATGCATTGACAATGACAGGTAGCTAGAATTCTGCTTATCTAGCAGGATGAATTTCATTGCAATAGTTCAAATTCCTGTTAAAGGCATGCCTCTCTCTGCAGTCAGGAAAGTAATCAAAGCAAGAAGGGAGGGGAGAAATCCAGCCCTGCCATCTGGTTGAAGAAATTTGCCTTTCTGAAGAGAAAGGACAGCTTTTGCCATGAACAATTCATTAGCTCTGTGCTCTGTGCTGAAAGATACCTCAAAATCTCTGTCAAGATATATCCTTAGACTAAAAATGCTGGGGTGTACTTTTCTGGATCAAATGGAATTACAGCTTTGACCAGCTTAATTTTAGCAGAAACTTCTGTTTCATGCCCAAGAGTGTAATGCTAATTTCCATATAGCACAGTTCTTGGAGAGTCCACAGCAGTCCTTAAGGTCTTTATTTTAGTTACCTGAGCTGCAGCTAACATTTTCCTAGGAACCAAGCTGAAAGAAACATCTCACTAAATGACAAAACCACAGAAAAACTCAAAACAAAGTTCCTACTTGATTATTTGTATTACAGTAGTGTAGTATTTCAGAACTGATGTTAGAGTTCTTGTAAAAGGTGGTATTCAAGTATATTTCCTGCTCCTGAATGTTTTAAAAATACATACTAAAAAACCCGAGATGGATGCAGACAGGAAGGCATCTCGGAATAAGAATCTCAGTGTCTGGTACAGTAGATAATGTCCTCCAAGTGTTACTGGTACAAAGGTGTCAATGATTTTGTAGATATGCCATCAAAGAAATACCTTTACAGAAGATACAAGATAAGCAAATACTTAGCTTTGCAGTGGCATCTCCCCCAAGCATGAGAGAAAACATGAACACCCTTTTTGGAAGCAATAATAAACTAAAGGTGAGAAATAACATTATGGGAAAAAAAAAGTTGAGACATCAATTCAAGCAATGAATGAAGATGAAGAGGAGTAAGTATTGTCTATGAAGGGATCTGTGCAAGGACAGGACTGCAGTCCAGCATTAGAATAAAGAGCATAATTTGAAGCACTTTATTTTTTTGTAATCTAAACCCTATGGTATTGCTCTGTGGTACTGAAAATAACATTTGTTAAAAAAACTAAAACAGGGTAGTTTCAAAAGATACACCTGCAGCAGATGAGAAGGAAGAATTAAATCATAGTGGCAAATCCTTCTCAATTTAACCTGGTGGAACACGTCTGGCTTTATAGCATAATTTTTCCTACAGTTTTCATATATTACGTTACAACTGATAGCCTACTCTTAAATATGTTTTCAGTACTTCAACATAGTTGTTACACTAACTAAATACACTTCTTAATATTCCTTTTTAAGAAAGAAAGAACTTGTATTCATCAATACAGTCAGATTGGATCAAGAAATGAAGAGCAAAGTTCAACTTAATTATAAGAGATCCAAACATAGCTTCCAGGATGTGTAAGACACCTCTTAATTCCCACTGTCATCAGTGAAGTTCTCAGTACAGTCCTGGAGTCTAGAGAGTTGAACAGATAACAGGGACATGACTCATTTTCTTATCAATAGGCACCTTAGGTAATCTAGATCATGTTCGTGAGCCTAGATAACTTAGAGTATCTAAGATGATGCTTCATGGCATAAGACTTGTGGGACACCCATATATTTTCTGATGTGGCAGCTGAATACCAGGTAAGAAGTCCCAGAGTACCAGTAGTGTAACTAGGCACCTATGTTTAGACAACTGAATCCTACTCTAGGTTTCCACATTGGGAGATGGATCTCTCCAAAGACTCTAGTGATTGTAGGAGCCTGATTATTGAGATGAATGACACATCTGAGGTGTTTGCCTGAGTGAAATCATAGAATCATTTAGGCTGGAAAAGACCTTTANCCACAAAAACAAAAACGTCATTTGATTTCTTTCTCCTGTTGTTTCTTTCCACCTTCAGCTGGACAAGGGTGACTATTTAACAAATTCAAATTCCCAGTGTTAAAAGTAAAGCTATAGAATCAGTTCATGTGAATTATTTCTGCACAATTACATGCTGTGCAGCCATTTGTGAAAGTGTAAAGTCAGCTTAAAGCAGAGAAATTGATATGTCACTATCTATTGATAGTGGTTCTAATAAAAGGCAAAGGACAAAAATCAGATTTATGTAAATGCTACTGTTACTCTCTCAGAAAAAAAGTTAAACTAGCACAGCTCTATTTATTTATACTGAGAAAACCACTTGCATTTCATATGCTGTAGTTAGAAGTCCAGTTTAGGAACAATAAAACTAAGATGTCAACTTCAGAAAAAATATCTGTGAATTATTCAGTTAGTGCAATATTATAAATTGACAGAGCAATATGTAAAACTGATACTTTTTTGGTATCTCAGTGAATCAAAGCAATTAGGTTCCACGTGACCTTTTTGTTAATTTCTTCAATGATTGAATGATTTACTTGTGCCTCCCAATTGGCTTGCAGTTTTTCTCTCTGGGATCCTTTGACCTCTTTTCTCACCTTGAAGAGTGTATTACTCTGTAAGGAGTCCAGTGAAACAAAGAAGAATCTGTGGCAGAGTTAATGGTATACACATCATAACTTTGTCTGTAAAAATGCACACAGTACTCTGCAATTTCTTCTAGCAATCAGCACCCTGAAAATAGAGTTCTCCAGAGGGGTGAAATTCACCTTAGTATGAAACATCAGAACAAGGTCTGAAAGTCACTTCCTACATCATGACACTCACTGTCTCTGTTAGCCTTACATAACAAGTAATTACTCTCTTTTATTTGAAGGATAAAAAAAAGGCATGAATAACAGCTACTAAAATTTGTCTGTAAATTTATGTAAAGCTGCCTTGGGGAAAATGGGTTATACAGTTCTTCTCCATCATGGGAAGAAAAGTTATAATGTTGTTTTTAGTAGATGTTTGTCTAAATAATTCTTTAAATTATGCAGATTTTGCTATTTCTATTGACATTCCTTAGCTAGTCTATCAGAAATGTTTTTCTAATGCCCAAGCTAAATTTCTCTTGATGAATATTAAGTCCATATGTGTCTTGGATGACAAAATAGGGAATACAGTTATTAAACATGAAAATGTCAATACAAAGCTTGAAGGAACTGTAAATGTTTTGAAACACAGAGAACAATTTACTAATTTCTATTTTGCAGCTTATCTGAAAGTGGTTGTCATGTCTGCCTGCACTCTCTCCTTTCCTAAACTTAATTTCACATGTTTCCATATTTTCTCATATTGGTTCATTTTTCGAGATGTCGAGATGTCACGTTCTGTACTGTTGATAGTTGTCACACATCTTTTTTGAGGTTGCAGTGCTGCAAATTCCAAGTAGCACCAAGTAGAGCAGAACAATCTTTTGCAAGATAAAATCTTACTTAACACAGTGTGTGTCATTAATACTTATTTCAAATGGAGAGACGTCGTAGAAGTTTTCCTCTAAAACTGTTGTCTAAAGAGTTGTCCTTTTTATTCTGTTCACTTAAAATTTCTGCCTAAAATTCTGCAATTCTTCTTGAACTACAAATATAACTGTTTTCTCTTTCCTGTTACCCAAGTTGTAATAAAATTGTTGAAANCTTTTTTGGTATCTCAGTGAATCAAAGCAATTAGGTTCCACGTGACCTTTTTGTTAATTTCTTCAATGATTGAATGATTTACTTGTGCCTCCCAATTGGCTTGCAGTTTTTCTCTCTGGGATCCTTTGACCTCTTTTCTCACCTTGAAGAGTGTATTACTCTGTAAGGAGTCCAGTGAAACAAAGAAGAATCTGTGGCAGAGTTAATGGTATACACATCATAACTTTGTCTGTAAAAATGCACACAGTACTCTGCAATTTCTTCTAGCAATCAGCACCCTGAAAATAGAGTTCTCCAGAGGGGTGAAATTCACCTTAGTATGAAACATCAGAACAAGGTCTGAAAGTCACTTCCTACATCATGACACTCACTGTCTCTGTTAGCCTTACATAACAAGTAATTACTCTCTTTTATTTGAAGGATAAAAAAAAGGCATGAATAACAGCTACTAAAATTTGTCTGTAAATTTATGTAAAGCTGCCTTGGGGAAAATGGGTTATACAGTTCTTCTCCATCATGGGAAGAAAAGTTATAATGTTGTTTTTAGTAGATGTTTGTCTAAATAATTCTTTAAATTATGCAGATTTTGCTATTTCTATTGACATTCCTTAGCTAGTCTATCAGAAATGTTTTTCTAATGCCCAAGCTAAATTTCTCTTGATGAATATTAAGTCCATATGTGTCTTGGATGACAAAATAGGGAATACAGTTATTAAACATGAAAATGTCAATACAAAGCTTGAAGGAACTGTAAATGTTTTGAAACACAGAGAACAATTTACTAATTTCTATTTTGCAGCTTATCTGAAAGTGGTTGTCATGTCTGCCTGCACTCTCTCCTTTCCTAAACTTAATTTCACATGTTTCCATATTTTCTCATATTGGTTCATTTTTCGAGATGTCGAGATGTCACGTTCTGTACTGTTGATAGTTGTCACACATCTTTTTTGAGGTTGCAGTGCTGCAAATTCCAAGTAGCACCAAGTAGAGCAGAACAATCTTTTGCAAGATAAAATCTTACTTAACACAGTGTGTGTCATTAATACTTATTTCAAATGGAGAGACGTCGTAGAAGTTTTCCTCTAAAACTGTTGTCTAAAGAGTTGTCCTTTTTATTCTGTTCACTTAAAATTTCTGCCTAAAATTCTGCAATTCTTCTTGAACTACAAATATAACTGTTTTCTCTTTCCTGTTACCCAAGTTGTAATAAAATTGTTGAAAAATACTGAAGGAAAAAAAAATCCATCAGAATTCACATAAATTTCAATCCCAGTAAGTATTTCCAACCACTTCTACTGGTTCATCTTAGTAGTTAAATCCATGCCATGTTGCTCTACCTTGTTGCTGAAAATAGTTTGGAATGCTTCTTAAGGATAAGCCTTTGTCATTGCTACTTAGTCTGAGACAGTCATTGTCTACAATCTGCCCATCAGAATGGACCTACAGAATGACAAAACTTTTCCATAAAGTCCAAGACAATAGTTCTTCTATGTGAAGACAATAAATATTCCATACAGTTATAGGAATTCTTTGGATTTGGATCAAGGAATCAAAGATAAAGTAAGGATATAAATCTTTTTCACTACTTTAATTGACACTTTCCGTTCACACAGATCTGATACAGGCATAATGATCATAAGCTGTAATGCCTAAATGCAGAGATAATACAACTCGTCATCACTAAAAGTGAGATTTATATAAGTTTTGCACAAATGCTACTGCATAGGTGACATTATTTTTTTCAGGAGGATTACAAAAGTCCTTTTAAAAGCCAATAAAAAAAAGTCTTGATATGTCCATTTAATTAGAAGCTGAAAAATTTGATTCTTATGCTGTTGTCAGAAGCATATTGCATGCAGTGATTGAAATATATTTCATTGGCTCCTCAATGTGTAGCTTCACTTCAAGCAACAATTCTAGAGCACATATAATTGGTGCCCTGCAGCTTTTCCTGCTGAAAATCAATTGAATTTCCATTACATTTCAATTGTCTTGCAGTGGGAAACCTAAAGGATTTCGTTGGCTGCTATCTTTTAATATTACCTTCTTCACTAGAGGATAGAAGTTTTTAATGCTTTTCCCTAGGTAAGCTACTAGCAACACAAGAAAATAATCAATTCAAACAATCTGCTCTCCATGAAACTCCCTTTACAAAAAGGGCAAGTAATCTCCTATATTGTACTGATTTTCTCATACTTCCAAGCCTTGCCTCAGTCACCATGGTCTGCAGCTATTTTTGCAATATGTTCTTCATCTAGTACTGGGAGGTTTGGCTGAAGGTTGTGAGGCCATTCAGCATGATTTGGACAGACTGGAGAGCTGGGCAAAGAGGAACCTGGTGAGGTTCAACAAGAATAAGTGCAGAGTCCTTAATCTGGGAAGGAATTATAGCATGCACCAGCACAGGTTAGGAGGCAATCTGCTACAGAGCAGCTCCCTGGAGAAGGACCTTGGAATCTTGGTGGACAACAGATTAGCCATGGGACAGCAATGTGCTCTTGTGGCAAAGAAAGACAATGGTATCCTGGGGTACATTAAGAAGAGTGTATCCAGCACATCGAGAAAGGTCCTCCTCCCCCTCTATTCTGCCCTAGTGAGACCTCACCTGGAGTATTGCATTCAGTTCTGGTCTCCCCAGTTCAAGAGGGACAGTGATCCGCTTGAGCGAGGCCAACAGAGGGCTATGAGGATGACTGGAACACCTGCCTTATGAGGAAAGGCTGAGACCTGGGGCTCTTTAGTCTGGAGAGAAGACTGAGAGGGGATCTAATTAATGTCTATAAATATATGAGGGCTGGGTGTCAAGAAGAAAGCGGCAAACTCTTTTACATTTGTGCTCTGCAATAGGACAAGGGGCAATGGATGCAAGCTAGAGCACAAAAAGTTCCACCTCAACATGAGGAAAAACTTATTTACTGTAAGGTTTACAGAGCAATGGAACAAGCTCCCCACAGGATTGTGGAGTCTCCTTCTCTGGAGACTTTCAGGACCTGTCTGGATGCATTCCTGTGTAACCTGCCCTGGATTCTATGGTCCTGCTCCAGCAGAGGGGTTAGACTAGATGATCTACTGAGGTCCCTTCCAACTTCTAACATTCTATGATTCTATGATTCTATACTTCATCTAGAAATGTTTTTCTATATGATTATACACAGCAGCAAGCACCATACCCAGTAGAAACCTGTGTGTAATGAAGTACTTCAAGTCTGTACATTTTGAAAGGAAAAAAAAAGCATCTATTTTAGTGTTCATTAGTTTACAGTCCTGTGAATACAAGAAGTATCTTCCCAGTTACTTCTTTGCCCATCCAAATCATGTAGCTGAAACAAAGTGAGGCAAAAGCTGGTATTATGCCTTTGTATTTTCTTTCTCTTGTTACAGCAACTGTTTTCACCTTAGTAGACTGCACAAGATACGGCATTCGTGTAGACTCCTTACTCATC
The DNA here is from genome assembly GCA_013399075.1 of Chloroceryle aenea. Taxonomy (NCBI): domain Eukaryota; kingdom Metazoa; phylum Chordata; class Aves; order Coraciiformes; family Cerylidae; genus Chloroceryle; species Chloroceryle aenea. The sequence continues at coordinate 189,846 of VWZY01008425.1, read as the reverse complement.
CCACATGGCCAGTACTGAACAAAGTACTTACAGTCATCAGGAGAAAGATGGAAGAATGTAGCTCCATGTAATCAAAAACAGATTTACCAAGCAGAAGTATACTTCCATGGCCTTCCTTATTTTAGTGACAACCTTTGGAAACAGAGCACAGTGATATTTAACTGTCTTGTCAGAACAAACACAGGTGGCATTTGGGAAATAAAGGAGTAAAGGGAAAAGTAGTGCTTTATTAGATCAGATCAATTGAAAGGGATTGTTCTTTGAATGGAGTGTTTTATTAATAGCAATCTCCCATACCTTATTCTGATATTGTTACATGACTTTAGAAATGTCAGGGGAAAGGAAAGCATTATTTTAAGCCTTAATCAAGTATCCGAATAAAAGATTTCAGAAAAAAGAAAAAAACAATGAATAATACTGAAATGAAAGTTCCAACAATGCACTTCTGAAACTTTACCTTCAAGTCTATATTTTATGTTCTCTTAAACTACACAGTTGATCCATATTGTCCTTGAACTGATAATAAAAATTTCTTAGTGTAGTGGTATGACCTTGGCTGGATGCCAGGTGCCTACTGAGCCGCTCTATCACTTCCCCCCCCCCTCCCCTCAGATGGACCAGAGGGAAGAAAATAATTTGTGGGCTAAGACAAAAGCAGTTTAATGAAAAAGCAAAGCAGTGCTGCACGTGGGAGCAAAAGAAAACAAAGATTTATTCTCTACTTCCCATCAGCAGGCGATGCCTGGCCCTTTTCAGATAGCAGGGCTCCAAAGAGTTTCTCCAGAGGACAAGATGAACCCCTCTCCCTCTCCCGCCTTCTCCTTTTCCTAGCTTTTATACTTTTATAGTTCAGCTGACATCATAAAGTATGGAATATCCAGTTGGTCATTTTGGCTCAGCTGTCCCAGTTGTGTCCTCTCCCAAGATCTTGTCCACCCCATCCCACTGTAGGGGGAGCACTGAAAAACAGCTTTGGTGCTGTGTGAGTCCTGCCCAGCAGCAGCCACAACACTGGGGTGTTAC
>VWZY01008425.1:117969-188719 GCA_013399075.1 Chloroceryle aenea | reverse complement strand
AATTTTCTCCATCTCAGTCAGATCCAATACATTTTTCTTCATTTTTTTTTTCTTTTTTTTTTTTTTTTGGTCAGTTTTAAAACTTTTTTTTTCTGATCAAATTTACCACCTGAAATACTACTGAATGTTGATATTCTAGAAGAATACAGTTACTTTAGTCCTGATCTCTAAAAAATTTCTGACATCTCGATGGAAGTGTCAATCTGCTTGAGGGGAAGGAAGCTCTAGAGAGGGATCTAGATAGGCTGGATCTCTGTGCCAAGGCCAATTCCATGAGTTTCAATAAGGCCAGATACTGGGTCCTGCGCTTCAGCCACAACCCTTAGCAGAATGACAGCCTTGGCGAGGAGTGGCTGGAGAGATGCCTGGCAGAGAGGGACCTGGGGGTGTTGACTGACAGCAGGCTGAACATGAGCCAGCTGGCCAAGAAGGCCAACANCAGGCTGAACATGAGCCAGATGGCCAAGAAGGCCAACAGCATCCTGACCTGTATCAGGAATAATATAGTCAGCAGGAGCAGGGAGGTGATCATCTGTACTCGACTTTGGTGAGACTGCACCTTGAATACTGTGTCCAGTTTTGGGCCCCTCTCTACAAGAAGGATATTGAGGTGCTGGAGAGGGTACAGAGGAGGGTTACTAAGCTATTAAAAGCTTTGGAGCATGTCTCTTATGAATCTGGGGCTGTTTAGCCCTGAGAAAAGAAGGCTGAGGGGAGACCTTATTGCTCTGTACAGCTAGCTGAAGGGAAGTTGTAGCAAGGTGGGAGTTGGTCTGGTCTCCCTAGTGACAAGTGGCAGAACAAGAGGAAATGGCCTGAAGTTGAAGCAGGGGAGGTTCAGGCTGAACATTAGGAAGAATTTCTTTACTGAAAGGATTGTCAGGCATTGGAACAGCCTGCCCAGGGAGGTGGTGGAGTCACCATCTTTGGAGGTGTTTAAGAGACGGGTAGATGTTGTACTTAGAGACATGGTTTAGTGGTTTTGACAGGACTAGGGATAAGGTTGGACTTGATGATCTTGAAGGTCTCTTCCAGCTGAAACAATACTATGATTCTATGATTATAAACAACAGTTAAAAAATGAAAAGTTTTCTCAGCACCACTATGAAATGCTGTTCAAAAATACTTAGGCACCAAAAGCCATCAAATGTCTACCAATATTCTCCAATATAGAGACATTTTCTGTGACTAAAAACTTAAAGTTTTCAAGGTAGAAGTTGTCTTTTAAAAGAATTCTTCCCTTGTAATGCTGAGGAGTTAGATCAAACATTTTCTTCTACAAACTTCAAATATGTGCCAAATTTCAGATTTAATCCACAAAGTATAATCAATGATATACTAATGGATGATACATTAATATAGCTATAGAAATAACATTACATTAATTAGAACTTTGTAAATGCTGCAATTAAAATATTCAGTGACAGCTGCCTTTCCTGTCCCTTAGCTTCACCAAGAAATCTCTCAGCACTACTTATTTTGGAATCATCAGCTGCATGGATGCAGGAAGAGCCATCTGTTGGCATTTCAAAAATGTTAACTGACAGAGGTTCCAAACAATTGCTCCTAATACATTAAAAAAAAAAATAAAATCCAAAATAGCATTATTTTAACAAATTTTGTATCTGACTTTGGCAGAATTTACATCATTAGCACTTAAAAATACATGCACATTGGCTTCAGATTTGACTGATTTACTTTACCAACACAGGATCAGAATAATATCCTTGCCTTACATGCATTTACTAAAGCACTTTAAGGTTTTATCCTTGGTCATATTTGTAAAGCTCTATTACCCAAAAGAGACATGGGTCTACCACAGGTCTACAAAGTCACTCTGTGGATATTTGTTCTAAAGTCGTTTATTTTTCCTTAGATTTCAGACTTGCATGGGTTCAACAGAGATTATTTTGATACCAGTCTTTCTCTTCTGTAACCGTAATATCTTCTTAACCAGGCTATCCTTCACATACAGAAAACGTAGAAATATACCAACAGTCTTCTTGTTAAAGCTTTTGGCTTTATATTCCAATTTCTTATTTAGCTCAAAGGACTTTGTGTAGTGCTTGTCAGTGAAGCTCAAGCCCCCCCAATCTAGAATTCCTACTCTGTTAATTTAATCCCACCATATGAAGACATTTCCTTGTGAATAACATTTCTCCCTCTTTGATGTTTACACCCTCCAAACAATCTGTTGCTGTTATCAGACCTGAAGGAATAATGAATTCAGTGAATTACACATTTTTTCCCTGTGTCAGCAAGCAGATGGTAAAATTCTCAAACTCATTCATCATTTGAAATTATATTGGAAGAGTCTTCACTTTTGCTGTGTGGGAGCTACATGAATGACAGACATTCTGCACATCCACATTATGAACGAAGTTAACTCCATGGTCACCTGCTGTGTCCCAGTTCCCCAGACATCAACACTATAAAAGCATTCATTTTCTCATGAAATATCTGGTAGAGAATATTAGATCTACCCTAAGAAAAAAAACTTTATTATAACACTGAAATAATTTATTTCAAAGACAATTTACAACAGTCAGTATGGATAAGATAACATCAGGTCTGATTTCCTAAACCCTACTCCACCACTACAAAAATAGGCTTTGGCTGCAAACTGGTTTAAGTACGTTGAAGACCCATCCCAGTTATTCAACACATATACTCAGTACTATGAAAGAGAAACAATGGTCTGGTGGACTGCAGCTCAGTACTGCAATCAAAACAAAAATGCTAAAAATAGTATTTATACCCTAGGGCCACAGGGAGCTCAAAAAGAAATATAAAAAGGCTCTAGGTTGCATTCTATAAGATATTTGTCTGCACTACTGCTTGAGTTTATAGAGCTTTGAGCAGAGTGTATACAACCCCTCTATATCATTTTGCTTTCAATGAAGACATTTAGTATAGTAGATGCAGCAATTAAGCTTCAAACACAAGAATCCTTTCACTCATCCAAGGAAATGTTCTGTTTAATTTGACAGTGTAGTTTTTCAGGTGGAACAAGATCTACTTCCCCACTCTTCCACTGACAGAAAGCATTTGGGAAGGACTAGGAGCATGCCTAGAGGTGTCAATGATGATTTGGACTTTCACTCTTCCACAAGCAGAAGTAGAGCAAGGCTGTACTTTCTAAGGTGACTTCTGAGTCAGTACAACTGGTTAGGACTATGCCTAAAGATGCACTGGAGTCTTTAAAGAGCTTCATTAATAAAATATCAATAAGGCATAAATAAATCACTATGTCAAATAAACCTATTGAAATATAACAGCTTTTTTGCATATCTAAGCATATCACAGATTGCTTGCAAATCTGATGCCATAGTGTTTTTAGCAACCTCTGACACTTAGCAGACTGGAGCACTCTAAGGAGAGATGTTTTTTAAGACGTTAATGGACAGAATGAAAAAGAGACTGATAATCTTAGGTCTAAATTGTCAGTGCTGACTCCTGTAGTAGAATCTAAACCCATGAACTGTGGAGTAAAGGGATTCCCTGATAAGCATGGAGAGATATGCTCATCATAGAACAGGAGATGCAAGAGGCAGTCTTAGACTAAAGAAACAAAGAACATTTTGTTATTAAATAATGTACCTCAAATCCAAAACCAGTCTGGGAGATGCATTGTCTGGGACTAACCATCCTAAATCCCTTCCCAAAACACAATGCCTAAGCTCTTTTCCTTGGACAAGTAGAGAAAGAGTTCATTTGTTTATTTTAAACTACCCTTCATGCTCTATCTCATTAGCATGTGTGCCTTGGAAGGCCATCCTGAAGGACAAAGGAGTCCAGAAACACTGGGCACTCTTCAGGAAGGAAATCTTGAAAACACAGGAACAGCACATCCCCGTATCCTGAAAGATGGGCTGGCAGGGAAGAAGACCAGCCTGACTGAATGGAGAGCTTTGGATGGAACTCAGAAACAAAAGGAGACTTTATGGCCTGTGGAAAAAGGAGTGGGCCACTCAGGAGAACTACAAAGACACACTGAAGCTATGCAGTGAGAAAATTAGAAGGGCTAAAGCCCAGCCAGAACTCAATCTAGCTATTGCTGTAAAAGACAATAAGAATTATTCTGTAAATACATTATCAACAAAAGGAGGACTAAGGAGAATCTTCATCCTTTATAGGATGCAGGAGGAAGCATAGTGACTAAGGATGAGGAAAAGGCTGAGGTACTTAATGCTTTCTTTTGCCTCAGTCTTTAACAGCAGGACTAGTTGTTTGCTGGGTAGCCAGACCCTCAAACTGGAAGACAGAGCTGGGGAACAAGAGACCTCCATAATCCAAGAAGAAATGGTCAGTGACCTGCTGTACCACTTAGATGCACACGAGTCTATGGAGCCAGGTGGGTTACCACCCGAGTGCTGAAGGAGCTGGCAGATGTGCTTACAAAGCACTCTTCATGATTTATCAGCAGTCCTGGCTAACTGAGGATGTCCCAAAGAACTTATACCACAGTATAAGACAGATATCAAGGTGTTGAGCAGGTCCAGAGAAGGGCAATGAAGCTGGTGAAGGGTCTGGAGAATAAGCCTTATGAGGCATGACTGAGGGAGCTGATATTGTTTAGTCTGAAGAAAAAGAGGTTGAGGGGAGACCTTTTTGCCCCCTACAACTACCTGAAAGGAAGTTGTAGAGAGGTGGGAGTTTGTCTCATATCACAAGTCACAACTGATAGGACAAGAAGAAATGGCATCAAGTTGCACCATCAGAGGTTTAAACTGGACATCAAAAAAGCCCTTCTATACTGAAAGGGTTGTCAAAGCATGGAACAGTCTTCTCAAGGTGGTGGTTGAATTTTCATCCCTGGATGTATTTAAAAGCTGTCTAGATATGGTGCTCAAGTTTATGGTGTATTAGTGACCTTGATAGAGTAGATAATAGTTGGTCTTGATGATCTTAATGGTCTTTCCCAAGCATAGCAATTCTGTGATTAGTTAGAACAAGTTCTTATGGAGTGCAAAATCCAAACTTAATCGCTTTTTTTAACTGAGGAGCTTGAACCTGCTTCTCAAGAAGAAAACTGCCTACTTCTATACTATGTAGGAGGTCAACTTTTTATCAGTATTTCCTTAGCCAGTGACTTCTTAGCATGAAGTAGAGAAAACTTAAGAAAGCATGCTTAAAAAAAAAGTCAACTTAAAAGAGAGGTATGAATGATAGGTTAAAGAATTATGTTCATTTTTTTAGGGCTAATGAATCCTACAAACTAAACCAGATACTGCTTCTCTCATAATGCATCCAGACTCCCTATTCACTGATAAATGTAACTATACCTTGAAAACTGGGTGATATGGGTTCACAATTGAAATTGGGCTGCTGAAACAAGTATTCTGATGTATACACTACTATATGAAAAATGGGATACTGTGGGGTTTTGTGGATTTGGGAGATTGGGGGCATAGAGGTGTTTTATTTTGGTGGTTTTTTTTTCATAATTTAATGCTAAATAAAAGAACAAATGTTTCTTTTGTAAAGCTTAACAGGATACAGACATAAAAAAAATACGTTTTCTCACACTTTCAAATCTGGGACACTTCTGTTCCTGATGAAACATAACTCTGCATTTCTAAGAAACTTGTTGAAAATGTTAAATGTCCATAGGCACTTATGGTGAGATTAATCTAACTTCTATACCTAATCTAGCTGTACATGATTAAGAGTAATCTTTAATTACAGTTATCAGGGCTTGTGATTAAGGATAAATACAGTAACTCTGTAGACTTCCGTCCTGTTCATACGCAGATTGAGTGGATTTTTCTATCTTCCAGTAACGCAGAACACATCAATAGCATTGTGTTTGAACCACATAGCAATGAAAAAAATATTTTAATTACCTCAGTGACGTCTTTCTAAGTTAGAGATTTCAAATTTCATTAAAAAATCCTAGGAAGAAATTGTGTAACCTAAGGAAGATATGTTTTATTATCATAATTATAAATACTCACAGAGGGATTTCATTACATTGCATGCCTTTGCATCAAAAGTACTAAATCAATAAACCACTATGTTAAAAAAATAGAAAATTCTTCAGTGAAATTTATGTCAAATAGTCAGCATTGTTTTCATCAAAACAAGCAATCAAATGAACATATCAAACACACCACATTCTTTATGAGCTTCCATTTACTACTGATTTATTTATTCATGTTTAAAAATAGACTTTTGTAATGTAATTCCATTATGCCCTGAAAGGCATTGGTAAATCAACAATTCACAGTAGTAATATGAGTAAAATGAATAACTCTTGTATCCACTTAAGAAACTTTTTCCATAAGTTCTAAAAGACTTTTTAAGCTTTCATTTTTGAGACTTTTTGTCCTTTTAGATTCTAAGTATCACAAAAAGAAAATCCAGGTCATTAAGAAAAAAATATTTTTTGCTGGTCAGTAGTAGAAAAAGGAGAGAGGAATATATTTTAAAGGGAAAATAGAGCACCTATTCAGTTAAGAACTTCAGGAAAGTCTAGATGTAAGTGTGAACTCACTATTTCCACCAGCACAATAAGAAAATTAGAAGATGTCCACCTATTTGAATATCTTTTTGGCAGTGATCTGAGACTTAAGTTTGAAAACCTTTGTAAGCAGCAGAAAAAAAAAATGTAGAAAATGTCTTTCTACTGAGAAGGTCTTGCCTGCATGAGTAAGGAATACTTGTATGAGGAGATTTTCAGAGTTTATATTTTCACACATATTAATGGGACTTTCAGTGGACTAAAAATCCACACACCATTTCATAATAGAAATGGATTATATGTAAACTAAATCTGAAGATATTTTCTAATTCTCCTCTTCTTTCTTCGTCAGAGGAAACCAGAACTGATGAAAGAGATTTAATGGGTTTAGTCTGACTTTGCAGAACAACTATCAGGGATTCCAGATTTTACTGTTGCTATTAAACATATTCCAATGAAACAAGAAGGTGACAGAACCCTGTCCTTGAGCTATTAATGGATAATTTAATATTAATAATAATTCCAGTTCACAAGGCTGAAGGAAAAAACACTTGTAAATCAAACAAGGAGAACTTAATTACTTATTTGATAGTGTTCTCTGTTGGTTTAGGATAGACTGCATCACAAAGAATCTTTAATATAAAATTACAAAGTAAAGCACACCTAAGATCAATATAATCCAGAATTCTGGTTTTTATTATAGTCAGAAGCAAATGCTAAGAAAGTACAAGAAATTAAAAACAGATAGATGAGAAAAAAAATGCAGCCTCTGCACTCGGTTGCATCCTAGTTGCAGTGAATAACACTAGTGCTGCAGCACAGCATGTTCCATTCTTTGGGATTTCTTCAAGCATTAATTAGAATATATCTAAACACAGTTTAGTCATATCACCCCTTTTGTGAATGTTGTTAAATTCTTAATCCAATGAAAAAAAAAAAACAACAAATTGTTACATTTCCACAAAACTAAGTCTCTTCTCTTAGAAGAGACTGATCTGAAAAATAAAATCACTGAACAGAATTAGAATTGTTCTAACTAAAACCAGGACATGATCTAAAATAGGGAACTGTTTGGCCCAGGAAAACTGCACTTAATCTCTCATTCCCCAGATCAGTGATACTTATAAAGTGATAAGCAGAGGAAGGGACACACTGAGACATTCCTACCCATTCTCTATCACAAATATCCTCAGAAGAAGAGCTAAGAGAACATAGCCTTTATAACTATTCTGCTCCAACACACACCAAAGGCATATGAAGCACAACATCCTGAATGCCACTTACACAGTAAAGTATGAGTATTATTTATAAAATCTTCAGGAAAAATATATTTAGCAATATACAGTGCCTGACAAAACAATGGTGGAATAATAGAAATAAGTGGATAATATTATAGTATGAATATGAACTATAAAGTAGGTGTAGCCAGCCTTGATATTCTAGAATATATAATACCTTGTTAAATAATCTGTTGAATCAGGGAGTCAGAAAGATCACTTTGACCTACTCAAAGATAAGAAGAAGGAAAGGAAAACAATACAAAACAAAAACAATACAAAACCAAACCCAAACCAAACACAACACCAACCCAAACCCACATTTTAAATATCAACTTATGGACTAGGTGATCTTTAAGGTCCCTTCCAATCCCTAACATTCTGTGATTCTGTGATCATGTAGTGATCCCCGCCTCTCTCCCATAGGCAGGGACATATTTCATTAGATCATGTTGCTCAAAGCCCCATCCAACATAACTCTGAAAACTTCCTGTGACAGGGCATCCAAAACTTTTCTGGGAAACATGTTCCAGTGTCTCACCACCCTCATTGCAAGTAAGTGTTTCCTAATATCTAGTCTTGACAAGGGTCTACAGATCCTTGAGGGATGACACTCTTTACTGATTTCCACTAGGACACTGACCTATTGACTGTAACTTTTTGGATGCAGCCATCTAGCTAATTCCTTAACCATCTAACAGTCTAGCCATCAAACCCATATCTTTCCAATTTAATGGACAGAATCTTGTGGAAGACCATATAAACAGGCCTTACAGAAAGCCAGGTAGACAATGACTGTAGCTCTTGCCTTGTCCACTGATGCTGTCATTCCATTGTAGAAGGCCCATAAATTAGGCACGATTTTTCCTTGGAGAAATCATTTGGCTGTCTCTAATCACCTCCTTGTCTTCCATATGCCTTGACATATGTTCCAGAAGGATCAGTTCCATGATCTTGCTAGACACAGAATTGAGATTGCCTGTTCAGTAGCTCCCAGGGGCCTTCTTTTTATCTTTTTAAATAATGGGCACGATGTTACCCTTTTTCTACTCAGTAGGAACTTTGACTGACTGCCATGAGTTCTGAAATATGATGGAGAATGCCTTGGCAACGACATCCATTAATTCACTCAGTACCCTGGATTGCATCTTGTAATTTCCCATGTACTTGTGTATGTTCAGCTTTCCCAGGTCATCTCAAACTTTATCTTCTCCTACAATGTGGGGGACTTTGTTCCCCCTTACTGTCTCGAGTTTCAGGGGCTTGAAAGATGTGGAAAGAGATATTACCACTGAAAACTGAGGCAAAAATGCTGTTGAGTACCTCAGCCTTCTTCATACTGATTGTCCCCAGTTCTCCTGTCTTATTTATCAGGAGGGGGCATATTGTCTTTAATCTTCCTTCTCTGTCCAACATGCCTGTAGAAGCCCTTATTATTATTCTTTGCATCCCTTGTCAAATTAATCTGCAGTTGTGTCTTAGCTTTTATCCCTATATTCTTCCCAGGATGCTTGTCCTGGATTCTACCGCCTGTGCCTTTCTCTTTTACACTTTAGTTTGACGAGGGCGTCCTTACCAAGCCATGGTGGTCCCCTGCCTTCCTTGTCTGATTTCTTATATATGGGAATCAAGAGCTCTTATGCTCTAAGAAAAATGTCCTTAAGGACTCATCAGCTCTATTCAGCTACTTTGTCCCAGGGGATCCAATTCTCTAATTCTTTAAAGAAAGAAAAGTTTGCTCTCCTAAAATTCAGAGTCCTGCTCTACTTTTCCCCTGTCCCGTATACCTCCAGATTTTGAATTCCACCAGGACATTACCACTGTAGCCCAGGCTACCACCAATGCTGACAACTTTAATTAGTTCCTCCATGTTGGTAAGCATAGGTCTAGTAGGGCTTCTCTGGTCAGGCTGTCTGTCAGCTGGATTAAGAAATTACCCTTGGCGAGCTCTGAGAGTCTCCTGGACTGCTTTCAGCTTGCTGTGCTGCAGGGTGAATGTCAAGGTGATTGACACCTCCCAGCAGTATCAGAGCCGTTAACCATGATGTTTCCTACAGTTGAGTATGAATGCTTCATCAACAGGTTCATTTTGATCAGGTGGCCTGTAGTAAACATCAACCATGAGCTTGCCTTTGCTGGCTTGGCACCTAATTTTTGCCCATAACTCCTAATGTGTTCATCACTGATTTCCAGAGACAGCTCTGTGCAGTGAAGCACTTGTTTTTTTTTACACGGGGGGTGATGTAACTCCTCTCCTGCTTTTCCTCCTTGTTCTTTCTGAACAGTTTATATCCATCAATTGCAGCATGCCCGTTGTGTGATTTGCCCGACCCACGTTTCAGGGACAGCAATGACACAGATTTCTAGCTGCACAGGGGCTTCCAACTCCTGCCATTTGTTCCCCAAACTGTGTGTATTGGTACAGAGGCACCTCAGCTGGGCAACCGACTGCATCTCCAGCAAAGAGGAACACACCCTAATTCCTCGGCAAGATCAGCTGTTTCAGGCTGATCTGTGCCTAGGTAGTGGAGCTCCTCTGTGCCCAGGTAGAGGTAGCTCCTCTGCATAGTGGTAGAGCTCCAGGAGGGCTTAAGCATGTTAAAAACTATAGGGAGAGCGAGAGAGACAACTCTGGAGTCGCACTCTGTGCTCCCTGAAACAAACCCATCAGGCAGCCAGAGCTCCTGATGTAGAGGACTCCTCATCCTCTAGCTGCAGGGCTGAGCATAGTGATTTAGAGGACAGGGGTCAATGGCAACAAGGTCCTACCCGATGTGGCAGGTGTGACTTCCCAGTAGCCCCTCCACCCTTCCAAGTGCCTTTGAGAAACAGGTATAGGGTCCTACAGGAGGAACCAACTAGTAATGAGGCCTGAGTTTTCCATGATAAATGAAACATTCAGCTAAATACTCAAAATGTCAGCTAATGTCACAATTAACATTCCATGTAATGGAACAGTTAACAAAAATCCAAAGCACTTGAGGTCCAAAGCTATCAGCTTTTTGCTCCAGGCAACTCCAAATTATATGAATATGCAAATTGCACAGTAAACTAATCTTTCTTTATAATTCAGGAAATGAACACTATATAGAAAGCTATGTAGCATGCAGGATGCGCTAGAACAAGGAAAGGAGGCACACTTACTTGCTCTTAAATTAAGGTAGCACTGTCTTGGATCTAAACTCTTACTATCTTTTGGAAGAAACGGAATAATTACATAGTGCTACTTTTGCTTCCTCATTTGACTGATACCAAGCTTAGCTAATGGCCAAAAGAGAAAGTATTTGTCCAATGAATTGGTTCACCAGCCCAATGCCAGAGGGAGCAGAACTCCATCCATCATCTTGGTGAAGAGTTCAATGAGCTCATTACTCACCTTCAGATACTAGCACGTAGGAATGTTTAAATCTCTTGATCTTCATTTCTGTAAAGCTCAATTACAGTCTCTAAAGATGTGTCTGATCTTAAATGTACATTGGAATAAATGCATAATGATTATGAAATCTTTGGACATTATGATAATGAGATCCATAAAAATATAAAGTCCACAGAAGTCACTCTTTACTATTTTTTCTCCTTACATTTTTCAGAACTTCGTTAATAAATATTAATATTATTTTAATATTAAACATGTTCCACCATTTATTTCTTATACTTTTTACCTTGGTACCTAAGCTTCCTTAAGAAATTATGAATTTCTAAACACTTCCTCAGCACATTGTCTCAAACCAAGCAAATTATCATTATTTCCATTTTACTCTTAATAATATTCACAATATACCACCCAGAGTACAGCTAATTGATAGGTGATTCATTCAATTAGAGCTGTGCAGTTTTCTGAATGTTCTCTTATAACTCTAATAAAACTGAACAGGAAAAAGCAGAAAAATAGATATTTTTTTTTTTAATGCATTCAAAATAGAATACATAGCACATTCCTTAGAATTTATAAATAGGAATGTTTTGTAAAACATTTCTGCCACTAAGCAGCTCTTAGGTCCTACCACTCTATAGAATGACCTGAAGAACTATTTACTTTCTTATAAATTGGTTAGTTTTTAATAATTTTAAAAATTAATTGCCTGCATTTCTTAGACATCATTAAAAATTCAGGGCACTGTTTCCATCTTGATGAGAGGCTGTACATAAAAATTTCTCAAGCAGGCAGAGAAATACTTTCTGTCCATATTGTTACAATGATTTGTAACAAATGTTTATCTCCTCAAGTGAAGTAATTATGAAAGCCCAGTTATTTAAGAATTTATCTAGGAGTTTAATGAAGCATTAATTTTGCAATAGTTTCTTCTGTATTTAAGCTATGAAAAACCTACTGTAATTGCCATTTGATATTGAACATTTCTGAATCTCTTTACTCATTATAATACCTGTTAACACTAGTCCAGTATAAATCCAAATAAAAGCTAAATATTATATGTGTTAGAAATATTATATACATAATTATACATTTATATTTCATACACTATAATGTAATCTACTCTGTGAACTCTGAAAGACTCCTGCATCATTTCCAGTAGCCAGATGGGCAAATTGCTGCATATCAACATCTATATAGATAAACAGCACAGGAACAACTTGGGCTGCATCCTTGCAGTTATCTCATTCTTGAGAAGTTATCTCAATTTCAAGCACCAGAACAGGATGCTTTGGAGACTGTCTTCTGTTTTCCAAACCTGTTTCAGTCAGATTAAGCTAAACTATGCATTTACTATTAAAAATATCAGCAACTGTGCTTAAATTAATTTGACCCAGATTAGTTTACTAATGTAAGAATACTTTTAATGTTCTCATGGCCATCCAATGAAATTGAAAAATTCAGGAAGCTGAGAAATAGTTGAAGTTATGAATCAGATTTCATAATTAATTCAGAACCAATCTATGAACAAATACACTTCAACTCTGAAGTGTTTTAATTCCAATTGGTTGCCTTAGAAAGTGCACATAAACTTAATTCTAGAGGAGAATGAACTAGTCAGAAAACACATCTATGGTGCAGCATGGTACTGATGCTACCTGGAGTGCAGGTAGCAAAGGACAAATGACTTCTTCCATAACTCACTGACAGACATTTCGCAGAGCCACTTGTTTTATGGCAAGCCCAGACTCTTAATGCAACATACAAAGAAATGAAAACTCACTGGCCTTGAGGAATATATATCCAGAGACCTTGGTAGTTCACAAAAGAAGGTAAAAAGCCTAGTGTCAGATCTAAGATAAGGAGGTATGATCACAGGAAATATGGCCAGATATTAGTGAATTAATACAAAGTGCAAGAAGCACAATGTCACAGAATCTTGGGCAATTAGCAGTAATTAACAGATGAATTATCTGAACACAGAGACAACCATTCCCCCACTGATAACTTGAACATTGCATAACAGTTTTGAAGATCTCAGGAGCCAGCAGTGAATCACAACAAAATTATGCTAATCATACGAAGGATCTGCAATTAATTCATTTCAAGAAGTGAACCACAATTGGATCAACATGCTTTGCAAAGGATTGTTGTCTCCCCCACACATGGTTATCTGTATTATCTGGTATCCAGTAGAGCTGCTGAGCAAAATCTGTTTAGCTGAACAGATGATAAGCTTTGTTAAGATAGCGTTTATTGGATTTACTAAACTGCCTGAACATACTAATAGAATTAGGAAATTCAGCAAAACATGTTGAAGTAAAAATATCTCTAATTATAAATGTCTGCTTCTAAATTCCCAGATAAAATAAAAACACAGCAGTGTCTGGAAGATGAGAACTGAGATTTTATTTCTTGTGGTAAAAATGTCAGAACAGTAAAACTTTTCAGAAAAAAAAAAAATCCCAGTGTTATGTTTGGTGGTACCTTGGTGAAGTAACAGAACCAGACAAACCATACTACAAGTGGTACAGAGAAATATGTATCATACTATATATGATAGACACAGAGGATTACATTGTTCATGTAATCTAGAGATTTCTTCTGTTCCACCAGGGGGGTAATATGATACAGGCATATACAGTTAAGTAATGCACTATCTTAAGAGTATTATAGGTTTTGTCCTAGTCACTGCAGTCTGGTTGGTTTATCCTGTATTACACCTTTCACCTTTGCTGCAAGTGATCTGAAGGAAGCCAATATAAGCAGGAAGCACAATACTGATCTGAGGCAAGAAATCATTCTCAGAAGGTTCAAGTGCAGCTGAAAGCAGAAGTTACTGGATATGTCATGTGAAAACACAGTTCATAGGAGATTTCCAAATGAAAGCAGTTTGGCTACACTTCTAAAGAGACTCTCCAGGACAGAGAATATTTTTTCTTTCATTGCTATTTACACAAAAAGTGATTTAAAGGAGGTCCAAACACAGAAATCAATGGTGATTAAGAACCCATGGGTTCCCTAGACCCACTAAATCAGGATGCTCAAAGATCCACCCAGGCTGGCATTGAACACTTCCAGGGAGGGGGCATCCACAACTTCTCTGGGCAACCTGTTCCAGTGTCTCACAACCCTCACAGTGGAAGAATGGAAGGAAGTGGATATAAGGAAGATTTTTGACTAATATGTAACCTATATCTACTCTTCTTCAGTTTGAAACCATTGTCTCTCATCCTATCACTACAATCCCTGATAAAGAGTCCCTCCTCATTTTTTCTGGAGGCCCTCTTTAGGTATTAGAAGGCTGCTATAAGGTTGCCTCAGAACCATGTCTTTCTTACGCTGAGGGCTGCAGAGATGAACACAGTACTCTAGATGGGGTCTCGCGAGAGCAGGGTAGAGACAATATACCAACAATATACCAGTAAGAAGTTGAAGAAAATACACATAATCCCAGAGCAGAGCTGGATGCACCCAGAGAATATTGTGACTAACTAAGCCTTCTCAAAATAGCATTATACATATCCGTTTGTGTAGATACAGCAGTAATAAATCCTTGAACAAACACAGAAAAACAGAGGCTTGGATTCTAATAGTAGGTCATTTGCAGTCTAGAACTAAGACGGCCTAGCCTGTTGCAATGGTGCACATCAGAGAATGAAAAAATATCATTTTCCAACCTTGCAGAATGTCTGGGAGAAAAAAAGGAAGCATGTGGACCAAAACCATAAAATCACCTCAGGTTTGTGATTGTCCTCAGGAATGTAAGAAAAGTAGTGGGATTTAGCTACCAGGGCAGATTTGTCATGATGGAAGGTAACTAATGGTCCATAGCACCTCTGACAAGATGAATTCCCATGTATTATAGTGCATAACCTCTATAAGGGCGCTTACCATGCAACCTTCCTGTCCTCATTACAGTGGCACCCTTCCTGTGCATCCCAGAATGATGAAATGACATCCATTCTTAGGTGTCACTCTGAGAACTGTAATCAGTTCCTTTTCCAAGATACCAGCAGGGTATAAGGAAACAGTAGCTTCTTTAGGTGTTATTTCAAAATGCAGTGCCTCAGTGAATTGTGCCTACTTTTATCTCAAGGATATGCATTATGCATCAAAGATATAGATGTGTTAAATTAATGCACAACCATGATTTTCAGCATCTGCTTTGTCCATTAATTAGGTTTGCTGACAAATTAAATACCTTGGCTAAGAAACATAGTACAAAACCCTTTTTAAAATGAGTCTTGTTTTTCACATGGTGATACATTACTTTATTGACTAAAATGTGTTACACACCAAAGCCTAAATGTTTTGTGCAGGGCACAAAGTTCTGGCAAGCAGGAAAATCAAATTAAGTCCATATTCTGAATTTTTCTCACACTTAGTGGCTCACTTGCTCTTCAGAATGTCCTTCTTATTAAACACTTTGCTTTCCTTTCCCCCCAGTTAACCCCAGGAAAGTGAAATTAAGTTCAAAGAACTAATGAATTGAACCTCACACATTCCATGTAATTTTTAAGGCTTCCCTTTTGAGAGTATCAGGTTTTATTCTTTATCTATAACTAGAAATCAATTTCCTCAGTGGTACAATAGCTTCATAATTCTGTTTTCTGACTGTAACAAGAAACTGAAATATCAAAAAAAAAATATTTCAGTTTGCCTATCATGGAAAATAAACATCTGAACTCAGAATCGGGTCAAAATCCTAGTCCAAAATTATCCCTTCTGAAGCACTGTGTAAGCACAAGTGCATCCAAACCCAGTAGGAACCTCCCTGTTTGTTTTCACATTTCTCTAAGTATTTAAAATTGTATTTATTTATGCACATACTCACAAGTCCTTGTTGTCTACACCACTTGTTTCTTCATATCTAAACTAAGGATTTGAAAGAAAAAATTGTTTTGCTCAAGTTTCTTCAAATGACCCATTAAAAAGATATGATCTATGAATCACAAACTGCTAGAAACAGGTTGTTCATAAAATGAAGCAGTAGTTCTGCTTTATTTTATAAACTTATAATGCAGCATGCTATATTTCTCATTAAATAACGTCTTATTTTTGCAAGCAACTGCGGAAGAAGTGAAAAATGCATTTTTGAATGTATATGCTTTATTTATAGGAATACTTTGTAAATATTTCTATAGATGGTGTAGCAAAAGACAGTTGTCCTAGTCTTAATTGTGCTTATGTATTTTGCAATAAACATGAATGCCTCAAAGATGCATAGGACACAACCATTCCAAAGCCAGAACCTTGCTTGCACAGCTAAGGAATCAGACTTCCAGTGATCAAGAATCTTTCGATATTGTTCCCTCTTTCCATCCTCAGCTGATAGTACCTTCCTTCTGTTTAATGATGCAATGACCCCTTCTCTTAATTTTATCACAATCTCCTGTACAAGTCTAAAAAAATTATTTTATTTTCTCATTTAGAACAATAAACTTCAAAGGTTAAGTGTTTCAGTACAAATTAATAATGCAAGTGGTATACTTTTTGTTCATTTAAAAATAAAGTGGTGGTTCAGTTGGAAAGTTTTTGTATTTATGGAGAAAAACATCATTTACCATAGGTTATTCAAAGTACCTTAGTAGATCCTAATAAAGACAAATAACTCAGAGAGAAAACTGGTTAACTGCAGAAGTGCGTGTTATGTCTAATTCAACAGTATCACTAGTCAATCATTAGAATAAACTGCCTGGGACTATGGTGTCATCTCCATCACCCCATATTTTCAGATCAAAACTATGGATAGATGCATAAAAATAATCAGATAAAAAATGTTGGTGTATGTTGGTGTCCATGAAACATTCAACAAAATAATACACTACAGCTGGAATTACAGGGAAGGGCAGGTGAGGTGCTCTGTTTCTGTCTTCATAGTCTACAGAACTGTACATATAGTGTTGACCTGTGCTGACAATGAATGGAAGATTTGCTATTAATTTTAACATCAGTGTAGTGGAATTGAATGCTTTAAATTGTTAGGATCTGTGGCAGTCTTCAATCAAACTCTTTCATTAAAGCTGCAAATAAATTATACAGCTCTACCTGTATCAAGTCTAGGCTGATTCTGCTTCAAACATATCAACAATATTTTTTCAATAATTTTTAAATTAAAAGAAAAAAAACACAAGAAAACCCCAAACCAACCAACCAAACTCATGAAGGACCAATATGTACAATTTCTTCTATTGGATTTACACTGATGATAAAGATATTAAAAATCTGGTTTTTAAACCAAAACTCCATTTTATGTATCTCAGTCAAGATAAGGTTTCTACAATAGTGACTGATTTTTTTTTTCACAGACATTGAAAGTGTTTCAAGTAGGAGAAAGAGAGAATCAGAATAGCATAATTAAAATGTTCTGAGAGCTAAACTATTGAAATACCCTTTGATAAAGGCAGGACTGAATGTGAGGGTCTTGAAGCCTGAGCAAGAACCCAAATCAGTTCTTATCGTGTAAAATGCATCATAACTAATTTTTTGAGAGTTGTGGTCCTAAAAACAGGCCTAGCAATTAAAGAAAAAAAAATAGATAGTGACCTCTTTATGCTAGTTTTAAACTGCCTGAAATAATATTTTTGATAAATGCACTATCTAGTTACTTAAAAATCAGTCAGTTAAGTTATTGTACTCACCATGATAGTATCTAAGTAATTAATTCTAAAATAGAATATCACTGGAATCCATAATACATTGCTATAATATAAAAGTAGTAGGCAATAAATAAAATATTTAAATGTATATATTATTTTTTAGAATCAAAAGAATAACCATCTCTGAAATTTTATTTATGTTATAAACTTAAATCACATTTTATTAGTAATAAATTTTCATAGGCTATGGTTTATCTATGAGAAAATAAAATCATGCAGAGAAACTATCTTTCTGAAATTTACTATGTGTAATAAATGTAATTTGTCTAAGAGTATAGCTAGCTTTATTTGAGTATAACTAGATAAGAAGAAAGACAGTACAGCTGAAGGAACCTTTAGAGAAAAACAAAGCTGAAAGAATAAGTGATCACAGAATCACAGAACAAAATCACAGAACATTAGGGGTTGGAAGGGACCTAGAAAGATCATCTAGTCCAACCTCCCTGACAGAGCAGGATCACCTAGATCAAGTCACACAGGAACACACCCAGATGGGTTTTGAATGTATTCAGTGAAGGAGCTCTCTTGGCAGCCTGTTCCAGTGTCTGTCACCCTCACTGTGAAAAAGTTTTTCCTTATGTTTATCCGAAACCTCCTATGCTCCAGCCTGTACCCATTGCCCCTTGTCCTATCACTGGATGTCACTGAGAAGAGCATGGCTCTATCCTCCTGACACTTGCCCTTTACATATTTATAGACATTAATGAGGTCACCCCTCAGTCTCCTTTTCTCCAGGCTAAAAAGACCCAGCTCTCTCAGCCTCTCCTCATAAGAGAGATGTTCCACTCCCTTAATCTTTTTAGTGCCTCTGCGTTGGAATCTCTCCAGTAGCTCCCTGTCTAACTGGATACGATACTCCAGGTGGGGCCTTACCAGTGCGGAGTAGAGGGAAAGGAGAACCTCCCTCAACCTGCTGGCCATGCTCTTCTTAATGCATCCCAGGATGCCATTGGCCTTCTTGGCTGTGAGGGCACATTGCTGGCTCATAGTCATCCTCTTGTCCACCATGACTCGTAGATCTTTTTCCCCAGAGCTGCTCTCCAAGAGATCAGCCCCAAGCCTGTACTGATACATGGCATTGTTCTTCCCCAAATGCAGTACTTTACACTTGCCCTTGTTGAACTTCATTAAATTTCTCCCCACTCAGCTTTCTAGCCTGTCCAGGTCACGCTGGATGGCAGCACATCCTTCTGGCATGTCAGTCACTTCTCCCAGCTTTGTATCATCAGCAAACTTGCTGAGGGTGCACTCTATCTCTTCATCCAGGTCACTGATGAATATATAGAACAGCACTGAACCCAGGATCGATCCCAGGGGAACACCACTATCCACAGGCCACCAACTAGACTGCTCTACTGACCACCACTCTCTGGACTCTGTCCTTCAGCCACTTACTAATCCATTTTACCACAATTCCATCCATGCCTCACTTCTTAATCTTGGCTAAGAGGATATTATGAGAGACAGTGTGGAAAGACTCTGGAAAAGAGAGGATGGGAAGTTTTGTGGACTAGAAGTCATGATGCATAGTGAAAGATAAAAGAAGCTTTCCATGAGAAGTGCATCTGATGTCCTGTTTAAGGCCATCTGTCATTCAGGAAAGTTCTCTTTGATTGCAAATAGCTCTTTAATCTAGATGATAAAAATGTCCAAATGAACCCAGAGGCTGAAAGTCAGAAAAACACAAAATACAAAGATGAAGTTTTTAAACAACCAGTATAATTAACGTTAAAAAAAACCCTTATCACGAGCCATGAAGGATTCTATATAACTTAAAAGCTTTCCAAAAATAGATTATATGTCAAAAGTGTCATGCAAGAATAGTATGAGATTTTTCCTTTTACTTTTAAAGGCTACAGTTATGAATCC
The DNA here is from genome assembly GCA_013399075.1 of Chloroceryle aenea. Lineage (NCBI taxonomy): Eukaryota > Metazoa > Chordata > Aves > Coraciiformes > Cerylidae > Chloroceryle > Chloroceryle aenea. The sequence goes on along the minus strand of VWZY01008425.1, from coordinate 169,075 downwards.
AGATTTTTTTTTTTCACTTTTATTTTTCACTAATAAAAAATTTTCCTGTAAAAATCCTCTTTTAAAAAGACTACCTCATCAGTTTAATCTTTTAGGAATACCATTTAAATAGTCATGATTCCATCTGTTTGCAAATATAAAATAAAAATATTTTTCATAATTATTCACGAAGAGAGATTTAAGATCATTTAGACAAAAAGTCTTTATATTAAAATAAATTTAAAATATTAACTGTTATGGTTAAAGGTGAATGGACAAACTTGTATGTCAGTCAGGACAACTCATATTTAAAATATGTTTAGATGTTAAAATGAGTGTTAAGGCCTCCATAGCTTTACAGAACAACTGAAACACAAAATAACTAATTTGGAATGGTTTTGGAAAGTCAACTCCCCAAACTGTGGTCTATGGATGTGGGTCTTTGGAAAACTTGCCCAAAGGACCATCAGGGGAAAACTGAAAAATCCATTTTTAATGTCTACTTTCTGCCCCAGTCCCTGGGAAGCTGGAGTACTTGGTGGACAGTACTGGCAAATAGGAACTAAGAGCTCTGAAAGCAAAGCTCCTTTGCTTTGTACACATAAATATGGACTGAAATCTCAAAAAAAAAAATTCCTTTAAAAAAAAATCTTCAGAATATTCTACACATGAATGAATTAGTTAATTCCCTTTTAAAATTACCACTTCAGAGGCAATATCTTATTAAAAAAAAAAAAAAAAAAAAGCAAAAGTAATTGTAAAGCCACCACAATGTCTTTAAGGGATATTTCTTAATCTTGCCCTGATCTTGCAAAATCAGCTATACATAAAAGTGAACAGGCACATGTCTAATACCACCAATTAGCAGAGAATTTCTTTTCCAAAAGGGGAATGTTACCAGCTCATAATTTTTATGCTAATACAGACTTCATCTGAATTGTTCTAGGCATGTATTACAATGTCTAAATTACAGGCTGCAATGTACTTTGATCTGGTATTTCTCTGAACAGTAGTGACTGTAATAAGCAATAATCTTGAATATGTGACTCGTGTTGAGTACAATTTGATTACATATTTAAACTGTACAATGTTGGTGGTGTTTGCAATTACAGAACGGCACCCAACTTCATTTTAAATAGAGTAGAACAGAGAATTTGTCATGATGTAAAACTGCAGGCACCAATAATCCATGTGTTTGTTATTGTTTTTAAAGGACTGCATTTGCCAAGGATATTGCCCTGGTGGTAACAATAGAGAATTGGAGTTTGGGTTCAATAACAAATTAAAGGAACGTTTAATTTAAACTTGTCTAAGTTCACTGATCTCTAAAATAATTTATCTTCTACAAGTAGAGAACCTAAAAAGAGCAGAAGAGAACTTGAAAAAAATTAGGTCTCTACACATGAAGGCTTGTTGCACCATACTGTATTTTTTAGTGTCTTCAGTAGTACACTGGTTCAGATGAGAACAGTTATCACAGATATCAGTGAACAACTTTACCTTGACTTTGTTAAGTTCTAGACAAGGTCACCAGGTCAATATCCAGCAAAGAGGTATAGGCATTAAGGTGTTCACTACTACCGTGACTGAGATGTTAGGTTCTCATCTCTGGCAGAATATATTGTAAGGTTGAGGGCTATGTTTGATGTACATTGTTAGACTCCCTATCACATTTTGCAAGAAGCAGTGTAGATGGTTGGAGGGGAACCTTAGACTTAGCAAGAATGAAAGCCAAAAGGACTTCACTGTCATGAGTATGGACTTAGGGACCTGAAAGCGCCTGTTAAATCTGGAACATGGAGCCTGCTGCCATATCTTGCTTGAGATCTCTTTTTACTGGTTTGTCCTTTCTTTCATCCTGAAGGACTGCCTAGTATAGGGGACCACTGGTAAGGGGAAGTTCATACTCAGAAAAAATGTCGAGACACTTTTCTATTTGATATTACCACATTCAATTTCTTGTATCAATAATCACGCCTCCACATCTTTCAGTCTTGTCATCTTAGAAGCAGCAAGTTCAAAACAGAATACCCTAATATACACAAAAATATGCTGCATTACACAAAGTCATGACATGAGTCAGTAGGTACTAGTACGCTAATACAATAAAACCATTGATTTTCTAGGCTTTTTGAGTACGATAAATTTAGTACACACACAACTATTGTCAATATATGCCAAATTGGCAACATTGCACCAATTTGATCAAGAAAAAATATGAAAATTATTAAATTAATATAATATGCAATAGCAATATATTTAGGCGTTTTTAGAATTCAATTACATGATTTCACAGCATCTTTCTATGGCCATACCACAGACCTCAATCACCTACTTCTTAATAGCTTTTTGTTTCCTCCAAGAATTGATTGGCTTATACATGCACTCACATATCACTGCAGTTATAAGACAAAGAACATCCACATTCTGGAATTAGTTTGTTCAGCAAAATTGGCTTGAACTTAAAACCATTTGCAGGGACCTTTGGTGGTAATCACCTAGAATTTCCCTGAAATATTCACCTTTACTACTGTTGTGGTCTGACTTTGGCTGGCTACCAGCTGCCCATCAAGCCACTCTATCACTCCCCCTCCTCAACAGGACAGAGCAAGAAAATACAACAAAAATCCTTTGGGTAAAGATAAGAATGGGAAGTCCACTTACCAGTTCCTGTCTTGGGTAAAATAGACTCAAGGACATTAAATTTAATTAATTACCAGTTAATAAAAGAGAAGGGTAATCGGAAATAAGAACAAATCTAAACACTCCTTCACCCCACTCCTCCCTTCTTCCTGGGCTCTACTTAATCATAGAATCATAGAATGTTAGGGGTTGGAAGAGACCTCTGAAGACCACCAAGCACAACCCCTCTGCCAGCATAGGATCACCTAGGGTGGGGCACATGGGAATACATCCCGGCAGGTCTTGAAAGTCTCCAGAGAAGAAGACTCCACAAGCTCTCTGGGCATCCTGTTCCAGTGCTCTGTCACTCTCACAGTGAAGAAGTTTTTCCTCATGTTGAGATGGAACTCCCTGTGTTTCTCCTTTCTACCATTATCTCTCATCCTACTACAGGGCACCACTGAAAAGAGACTGGCCCCTTCTACTTGACACACACCCTTCAGATATTTGTAAACATTAATAAGTTCTCCTCTCACTCTTCTCTTTTCCAGGCTAAACACCCCCAGGTCTCTCAGCCTTTCCTCATTAAGAGAGCTGTTCCAGTCCCTTAATTTCATAAATCTCAGAACTGAAGATTTGTAGTTTTCTCTTCTAGTAGAAGCTGTTCCTTACCTCACATTATGTATTTTTGTCTTGACTGTGCTTTTATTTGGTCTACTTGGTCTTTTTTGGAGATAGGACAACAAAAACAAGACACAGGATTAATGATAGAGTCAATGTCAGAGTCAGTGCATTTACTCAGCATTACTACAGTAATACTATTTAAGTTAAAAAAAAAAAAAATCAGTAATATTAACTCAGAGCTTATTATTGCATAGGTAGATTTGGGCTTAATTTTCACACATGCACTGAGATACTTCCCAGAGCAGAGGAAGAATCATATGATTTGATCCCTGTCTCTACAATTAACTTTTTTGCCCAGTAACCTTTTCTTATAAAGCACATTAAAATAAGAATGCAGATATTCATCTAAAGAAGGGAGGCTTCAAGATACATCTCCTTTTAAACTGATAAGTTTGGGTGTTTGAACAATATACTGGCTATTGTGGATACCTCCTTGAAGTAATAAATCATCTCCACACTTTGAGCATACAAGTCAGGAACCTCATGAGACACAATTCCAATTTTTTTTTTACCTAAGGATAATATCACACCTACTTCTATCTGTGCTTTTTCCCTCCAAAGTCACACAAGAAGTACCAGAACAATTCAAATGCAAGGTATCTAAGTGAACTAAACATGAAATTATATGGAAATGTGTAAAAAGCAGTGAAGAATGCATCTCCAATAAGGTAGCACAGAATTTAACTGCCTGGCACTTTTGGCCATTTGCTGATTTAGCAATTTATGAAGTTAAACCCCATAGTAGAATTCATTAATTTCTATAATGTAAATTATTTCCTCAGAAGTGTAGCTCCTGTAAGTGAGATGTTTTTGCTGTGGCCATGAATAAATCAACAATGAAATAATCTTTATAGGCAGGAAAAAAAAAAAATCCTGACTCAGGGGTAAATCTGAAAGTAAATAGCAGAGAAAAGTTTACAGAAAAAAAAAAACAAAAAAACCCCACAACATAATCTCATTAAAAATGCATTTAGATTATGGAAAAAAAAAAGACTACATGAAAAAGCAATCCTCCTAAACCTAAGACTAGTATTGCAGATCTGACATTCATTGTATTGATCAAACCCCTCTTTTGTCAGGGAAATGTTTGATAATATTATTTTGCCATAAATTCAGCAACCAACAGGACACAGAGAAATCTTTATAGTTTAACATGCAGTTTGAGGCTTTAATCAAGAAAAGAATGATGGCCATTATTTTCTTGAGTTACTAATGATTTGAGCTATATTATTCCCTGTGCACTTATCTAGAGATGCCTTGAAGGGAACCACTAGAGGACAGGAAACAGAATTTCCTGAAAAGTTTTTTTCAGGGTGCTACAAAAGTAGGACCACAAATAAAGACACATCAGCTCACTTTTCAAAATCTGTCCATGCATTCAGCACACACTTACCTTTATGTGGACATTTGTATACAAGAAGGCAAATAGGTTGTATTCCTGCTCCCTTGCCTTAAATGAGCTTTCATGACATGAGCATGTTTCTGTGAAAATAAAAAACAAGTAAAAAGCAGACAAAACCACTTTTATCTTCCTCAGAGATACTCAGTTATGTTAATTCCTGTTAGTTACATGACAAGAAGCTCTGAATGTCTGATGGATCTCAAGAACACAGAATTACTTCTTCAGGCTCTTGTGGTTGCTGCATACATGCTGCAGGTCAAAGATTTTAGGTATTTATGCTCAGGGAAGCCACTTGAGTAAAGAGCAGTAGATATGTCATGCTGTTTGCCTAAGATGGCACTTCTTTAGTTTCAGCTCTCTCTTCCACAAACTGGTCATCTTTCTTCTTTGAGTCAAAAAGGACAATAACTAACATTAAGTGCAAGCATTTTGGAGTAGTCACCTAATGGTGACTGTCAGCACCCTCCTTCATCAACTGGAGTCATACTACATACGTTTTTGTTTACATGTACCCAGACATTTTTTTTTCCAGTGTAAGTAATGTACTCTTACTCAATGGTACAACCTTAGCATCTGATCCTATAACTTTTATCTACACTTGTAAAAATAAAATATATATAAATATACAGGTATGTGGGGCAGGACTGATAGTACAGTCCAGAACATCTTTGTATAAGAAGTCAGTTTTAATAGGTTATAGCTACCTTACGTTTCAAGCATTTGGCAAAGTTAAAGTTGCTGAATTAATTTTGTCTTGCTCTCTTATTCATGCAGGGAAATTTTTTGTTCTTTCTTTTAACAAAGAATGGTTGAGAAAAGTACTTTAGGCAAATGCTGTTTTGTCCACTCTAACAAGCCTTTAGAGACACTTCCTGTGAAATGTTCTTTCATAGTTTCCTCCTTTGCAAAAAGAGCATGAAATTTACTGGGGGTCATTTGATACCAAGAATGTGCCATTTGCTGGACTCAGGAAAATGCAACCACATCTGAGTCTTGGGGACTTGCTCAAGCATGTGACACTATCTACCAATGACTGAACTATATATCACTAGTGTCCCCACAGAATGTCTGAATTCAGAAACACTTCTCTTATAATGGCTTTCCATTAGTTTTCTCCCTTGCCATTGCACAGTCTCGTTACATGATGCTTTCCCAATGAACTGTGATGTTGTGAGCATTGTCCGTTCCTGTGCACTGAATGAGGAATTCTCAGGAGAAAAATATCATTGTTGTACAAGTATGAATAGAGAAAAGAAGGCAGATTTAATTGGCCAGACAACCTTATTCCTGGAATGTCCTAACTTCTGTGAACTTGATTTGCCAATCTTAGTCTATTTTTGCAGGCTTTGTGTGCAATATATTTCATACATCTGATTCTGATTCAGTAGTACCTCAAGCTACAAACCAGAGTGGGGTGGAGGTCAATCAACTGTTTATATTTCATCTGAATTAATCCATACAATTTTCCAATAATGGACACTGAATACAAGATGTGATTATGTTTTCACATCATGTATATGTGCACTGAGCATATTTGCCTTAGTAACACCTAAAGCAAAATAACTAAAGTGAGAAAGATTTTCACATTATGTATGGCAGTTCATTTATGTTTGGTGTTAATTATGGAATGATACATAGCCACATTACATTTAATTAGCAGTATTCCTGCAGTCATCAAGCTTTTCAGCTATTACTTCATTTTCACAGTAAAAATGCCTGCTAAATGTGGTTTCTGATAGGCATACATAAAGAAACTATAAAGGGTGTGGGAGACAAATCAATGAAATAAATATTTACAGAGGATTAAGGTCTGTAAATTATGTATCTTCCAAGGAACATAGCTTTCCTGTCAAGCATCCTATTGATCTTCTTAAGCTCTTGAACTCTTCTTCTCTGGTGAATGTATTCTAAAGAGAAATATAATATTACTAAGTTTCAGAGATAACTGACCCCTCAAACTACAGCCTTCATTGGTTCTGCATAGATATACGGGAGAACTTGGAAACATAAGAAAAAGGGAGAACTGCCAATACTTTTCCTACTATTCTGAGTAATTTGAGAGTAGCCAGTCTTACTGATCCTGCAATCCAAGTACCATACTCATTGTATGACCAAGAGACATGTGCTACATGCTTTAGAGAAGGTTATGAAAGGAAGTTCTGGACAACACTTACAAATAGGAAAGACTTCCCAAGTGTCTAATCATTACATTGCAGAATATGTTTCAAATGAGTATACATCTCAAGTACAGAGAGCTCTGATAATGTCAGCTTTCCTTATTGGCCCACTGATAAGAATATAATATAACATCTTCAATAGGACGTGTCCTCGGATCTGTCCAATAGCAGATACTCAGGGAGAGTGAGTGTGTATTGTCATTCTTAAAATTCTCCCTACCTCCTTAAGAACTGCCCAGGGAGGTTGTGGTGTCTCCTTCTCGGGAGATATTCAAAACCCACTTGGACGCGTTCCCGTGTGACCTAATATAGGTGATCCTGCTCTGGCCGGGGGGCTGGACTAGGTGATCTTTCAAGGTCCCTTCCAATCTTTAACATTCCGTGATTCTGTGAACTTCTACAACAAAATTTCATTTCCACATATTTAGTAACACTCAACGGATTTCTCCTTCATGAACTTGCACAGTTTTCCCAAGAACCAACGTAAATATTTAGCACTCATGACACCCCTCGCAAACAGTCAGGAAGGACTCTGAGGAAGCGAGCATGGGAAGTTTTGTAACCTAGAAGTCATGATCCACAGTGAATAAAGAAAGGTCTTGTACGGCTTGTACAAAGAACCACCTCCTTCTGTTTGTGCTGAACTTGGTGCATTAAGTTCATTGAACCGCCCCTTTTCTTAAAAGGGAATGGAGACTCAGCCCATAGCTATACTATTTTTGTTGTTTGAGGGTTTGGGTATTTTTTGTCATTCAGGACAACATCCTCTCCTTCAATTATTTCTGTTCCCATCTGAGTCTTGGATATTTTCATTGTTCTTTGTACATAGGTGAGTTGGGTTTGACTGAGATGGAGTTAATTTTCCCCATAGAAGCCTTCCCAGTGCTGTGCTTTGCATTGAGAGCTAGAAAGGTGCTGATAACACACCCATGTTGTGGCTACTGCTGGGCAGGGAAGTAGATAGGAAGCAGAGAACAAATCTTTGTTTTCTTTTGCTTCTGCGTGTGGCATTGCTTTGCTTTTCATTAAACTGTCTATGACAAAACCTATGAGTTTCATCTTATTTTCTTCTCCCTGGTCCATGTGAAAAGGATGGGGGAAATGATAGAATGGCTTGGTGGGCAGCTGGCATCCATCCCAGGTGAAACTACCACAATAGGTCTTCCTGTATCTCTCAACACACTCACTCAAAACCTTACACACTCTTCTATATCCAGATAGGTTGCAGAGTTCTGCAGCTGGCAAAATAATGTTGTTTGTCATGGAAAATGTATTTGAGTCACTGCTAGAAAGCAGCTCTGCAGAAAAGGACCTGGGAGTCTTGGTGGACAACAGGATGACTGTGAGCCATCAGTGTGTTCTTGTACACAAAAAAGCTAATGGTATTCTTGGACACATTAAGAACAGTGTGGCTGGCAGGCCAAGGGAGGTTCTCCTCCATCTCTACTCTGCCTAGTGAGGCCACATCTGGAATAACATATCCAGCTCTGGGCTCCCCAGTTCAATAAAGAAAAGAAACTACTGACAACAGCCTAACAGAGCTACAAAGATGATTAGGGGACTGAAGCATCTCTCTGATGAGGAAAGGCTGAGAGAACTGGGGCTGTTTAGCTTGGAAGACTAAGAGGGGACCAGGACACTGCTAAGCCTGAGCTAAAAGCTCTGTTTCGCATTGCTATCATATTTACCACAGTTTTGTGGATTCCACTTCGTAAAAAGTTTGTATCCACCTTGCTTGGTGTGAGCCAGAGTGGAGTCACATCTGCTTGCCAATGACAACACCATTCATCCATAAAATTCTTGCTTATTCTAATAATGTCAACAGGAAACACCCCAGACCAATTCAAAAGCAGCTTATCTATATAGCTATAGAAAAGCTGAGAGCTGATTTATATTCTTTGCATCACAAAATGAGGAAAAACTGGATAATGAGCTGTAGTATTTTGTGTAGTCATATTTGGACTCTTACTTCTTTTTCTGTGACTGAAACTAGAATTGGCACTCTTCTTATTCCCAGCCACTACACATTGTTCCTTCTCTATCAGTATGAATGTTAATATGAGCTGCTCTTTATGTCTCCTCATAAAAGAAGATCTAACTTCACTGGACACATAAAGATCCATGGGGACCATAGGAAGGGTAGAAATCAGTTCTTCAAGCTCAGATCTATCTGTGAAGTTATGAACCCAATAGGTAGGTAAACTGTGCAAAAGCCTTACTGCTTATCCATCATACATCCCATAGTATATAAACAGCTTCTGGTCACATTAATTAGACAATTCTAGTTCCCCAAGACTGTTTAGCACATCTTCAACCACTGAGACCACATGCTCAGCAACCCCACAAAATTTCTTCTGTTTATCTGTAGTGAGGTATTGACATTTGTGCTTCCATTTCTGAAAAAAATTCAGTCTAGTCAATGTATTATTCTCCAGCTCTTGAGCAATTAAAAAAAAACCCCTTTTTGCTCTAACTGTAACAAACTGCAAAAAATGGGTGAGGAGAAAGTCACTTTCTTTGTGAGAACAGCCTCTCTCCATGACAAAGTTAAATCAGCTCTTACTCAATGAATCTTCATAGGCCCATTTTTCCCTTGAGCAACATACAATTCAGAAGGTCAGGATTCCTGGACAGAACTTTGATGAAGCTCTAAGCACATACTGAAGGAAGAATATAATCTTCTTTCCACTCAGGTTCACAGCAAAGATGTGGTCCTTTTCAGGGATAAGTAGCTAATAAATAGCAGAATACGTTTAAATACAGTTAAGTTCTTGTGCATGGAATTCAGTGAAACCGAATAACCAAAATCAAGGCTCTTTTATTTAATCACTTACAGTTAAGCTCTCTCTGTTAACATCTTCACTGCATTATTCCACAGACAATAAATTGCTCCTTTCAGTGTAGGCAATATTTCTCAATGCTCACATGCCGTAAATCATATTTTCTTCTCAATCTGACAGTTTTATTTTAAACAATTGTACTGAAGTGTACACCACACTTCATATACCATATATTACCTCCCCTCAACAGCTGCTTTAACCAGGACAATTCCTACTTTCCAGTTCCAGTTTCATATTTATGTATCTTGTCAGTTGGGAAAACAAATAGCTTGAAATCATATCCACATCAAAAGCAAAAGAATATTACACTGGATAAGGCTGTCAATAGGACTTGGGATTTTTGACATCATTTTTATTGACCAACACCAACACAGTTGTTAATGATTTTGATAACTAATAACAGATCATATTTCTAAGGCCTAAAGAAATGTCTTTACACATTATTACCTGGCATTTACTTTGAAGTACTGCAATTACTGCTAAAAACAGCCTGTTAGACACTGAATTGTATTTATTGGTATATGATGGAATGTTCTTTCTTCTTATTTGCATCTCCCAGTTGACTACACTTCTGTATAGCCTGATAATAACCTGAAAAAAAAACCAGAAAATATGTAAATCCATATATTTACAGAAAGAAGTTCCATTTAAGGACTTAGCAGACTTTAGGGATGAGAAGAAAGAAAACAAACGAACAAACAAAAAAGAAGCAAATAGCTCCACCTCATAATTGTTCAGAATTATATTCCAGAAGGTTGCAATTCCCTGTGACATGCACACACAAAAAATTACTAGGCCCTCAAAACTAGAGAGGAGACATGCTGACAGTACACTTATAGATGAGAAGTCAAAAACTCACTTTCCTGAACTAATTCTTCTCCAGTAAGAAATGTTGTCCACTATGCAAAGAGGCAGCAACTTAGTGGTTAATGCCTTAGTGAGGTTTCACTATTTCTGTGTGTGTTGTTCATGTGCCATCAGGCATAAGCAAGATAATGAGGCAGGTAGATAGATAGATAGATAGTTTTATTATCATTAAATGAGGGGTTTTGGTAAAATGGCTATTTATACGGGATGCAATTTATCCTGTGGTACAAATATTAGACATCTAATTCATTTATTTAATTCTCCTGTTGCTACTGTGTAGATATAACCATTTCAAGAAGGCAATTCAAGGAATTACAGAATTGCTTTCTTTAAATGGAACTTACTGTATTGTAGTTTGTTCCCCATTGCTTTTTGACATTGTATTGAGTCTGACTGAGATGGAGTGAATTTTCCCCATAGTAGCCCTCCCAGTGCTGTGCTTTCTTTTGAGAGCTAGAAAGGTGCTGATAACACACCCGTGTTGTGGCTACTGCTGGGCAGGGCTCACACAGCACTAAGGCTGTTTTATTTCAACTTTCGCCCTGCAGTGGGATGGGGTGGATCTTGGGAGGGGACACAACTGGGACAGCTGACCCCAGCTGACCAAAGGGATATTCCGTACCTTATGATGTCAGCTCAACAATAAAAACTAGGAAAAAGAGGAGGAGGGGGCATCAGCTTTTCCATTTTCAGTCCTGCTTCCTGAATAGGGCCAGATGTTGCCTGATGATGGGAAGTAGAGAATAGATCTTTGTTTTCTTTTGCTTCCACAAGCACAGCCTTGCTTGGTTTTCATTAAACTGCCTTTGTCTTAACCTAAGGGTTTCATTTTACTTTATTCCCCTGGGTCCAGCTGAGAGGAGGAGTGGAAGTGGCAGAGTGGTTTGGTGGGGACCTGGCATCCAGTCAAGGTCAAATCACCAGTCCTTCCTCTGGATACCACTGAGAGGAGTATGGCTCCACCTTCTTTATTCTCTCCTGTGTCCTGTGTGTACTTACATACTTTGATAAGATCCTCCCTGAGCTTTTTTTAATCCAGGCTGAGCAGTCCCAGCTCTCTCAGCTTCGTCTTCTATGAAAAGTGCTCCAACCCCTTAATTGTTTTTATGGCCCTTCACTGAACTCATCCATTCTCTCTTGCATTGGGGTGCCCCAAACAGGACACAGCACAACAGGGCTGATCATGTCTGTCCATCTGAAGACAACACTCTTTAAAGAGTTCAGGAAGATCTTGGCTTCCTTTGCTATGAAATATGCAAGTGCATATTGCTATCTCATGGTAAATTTGGTGTCCACTGGGACCCAAAAATCCTTCTCTACAAAGCTGCTTTCTAACTTTTTGGTCCCCAGCCTGTCCTAGTGCATGTAGTTGATTCTCCCAAGGAGCAGAACTTGGCATTTCATTTGGGCATAAATGCTAGCTACTCTTCACACTTAGTTGTCAAAGTAATCCTTGACATAAAAAATGACTCCTTGACATATAAAGGTAAATTGCATCTAACTGAGGATAAATTGTGTGATCCCACACTTCCACTGAAGTTCAGAATGCTCTGTAACTCATTACTTCTGGTACTTTTAAGTATCATCTCATAACTGGTTTAGTAATCAATAGAGCTCTTAAAGGTTTGATAGATGAGAATATTTAATGAATTGATAGGTCTTTAACACTTGTATTTGAACAGAGACGAAAAATTGGTCTAAATGTCTGTCGATTGGAGGCACCTGAGATTGTACTGCTTTAGTTGAAAGTGTTGGTCTTTGACGTTTGCATTCTTCTTTTGACTATATATCAAACACTGATTATTGTTTACAAGTTTACTATTAAAACACTGTATTTTCAGTCATGAAAATGATGAGTGATAAAATACTGACATGGTTCTCCTGAAAGAACACATTTATTAAAAATGTAACATGCAACATCACTAATAGAATTCCTTATTCTTGCAAATCCTCCTAGAAATGTTAGATGATTTCAGTTCAACAGCAACCAAATTTCTGCCTAATGGGGTATGAATACTCAATGCTTTTATTTTTTCTTTCATTTTGTAATAAGAAATGTAATCTCTATTTAAGCATTAAAAGTAATGATTAATGGACAGCTTTCTGGGATAACATTTTCCCATGATAATTTATGTTCATTATTTCCATTGTGAATATCTGTAGCTCTAGCTTCCAGTCATTGGAATTGAGATACTGTTCAAGTCACGTCTAAAGACTCATAAACAATAATAAATAATATATCATAGAATATTCAGAAGGGTACTGTGGAAGACAGTATCAAATTTTTTTACTAAAATAAAAAGAAAAAAAAATCCACATCCCCTTTGGGTCCATGAGGTGGGTTGCCTTGTTATAAAAGGATACAAAATAACTCATGACTATCCCTTCATGAACTCATGTTCACTCTGATGAATTTCTGCACTGTCTTTCAAGTGTTTTTCAATAACTCACAGAATAATCTTCTCCATAATTTTACCAGGCACTACAGTAATGATGAGCTACTTAGGTCTTGTAGGGTGCATGATATAAGTTTTAAGTGTCTTTGTTGCTCCACTCTTGGGGTCCATTTTCTGCAATACTTCTATAAAAGTTTGTGAACAAAATTGGCTATCATATTCCAGTATTAGAACCATAGAATCATAAAGTTTCAAAAAGATGTCGAAGATGATGAAGTCCAACTGTCAAACCAACATTATCATGAGCACTAAACCATGTCCCGAATTGCCATGTCTACATGGTTTTTGACCACCTCCAGGGATGGGGACTCGCCCACCTCCCTGAGCAAAAAAATTTCCAAAGCTTCACCACTCTTTCAGTATAGAAATTTTTCCTAATATCCAATCTAAACTTTCCCTGGTGCAATAGGATGAGAGGAAAGACAATTTCCTCTCATCCTGTTGATAGTTACTTGGGAGAAGAAACAACACCCACCTCACTACAATCTCCTTTCAGATAGTTGTAGAGAGTAATAAGGTCTTCCCACAGCCTCAGCTTCTCCTGACTAAACATGCCCAGGTCCCTCAGCCACTCCTCATAAGACATGTTCTCCAGACCCCTCACCAGCTTTGTTGCCCTTCTCTGGACCCACTCCAGAACCTCGATAACTTTATTATACTGTTGTTCCCAAAACTGAACACAGTACTCAAGCTGCGACCTCATCACTGCCAAATAGAGGGGACAATCACTTCTCTACTTCTGCTAGACACACTGCTTTTGATACAAGCTAGGATGTCACTGGCCTTCTTGGCCACCTGGGCACACTGCTGACTCTTGTTCAGCTGGCTGTCCACTAACACCCCCCCGGACCCTTTTTTCCCAGGCAGCTTTCCAGCCACTCAGCCCCAAACCAGTAGCATTGCCTGGGGCCATTGTAACCAACAAGTGTCTCTTAACATGCCTGTATTTGGTTTATGTGGTGAGGTTTTGGTAGCAGGGGAGGCTGCATGATGGCCTCTGTGAGAAGAGACGAGGAACTGTCCCCATGTCAAACAGCACGTGTTCTAGATGTCTTCTTGCATGCCCCCAGTCTTCTCACTGGGGGAGAAGAGTAAGAATTAGAGAAGGCATTGATGCTGTGCAATTGCTAAAACTCTAGTAAAGGAACGACCCAAACAAGGATCAAGAGCCCACACCTAGGTGTTCTAGAAATGTCTTTGGGAACTCACCTGGAGACCCTTTCTTCAGGGGCATGAGTTTCAATAAATAAATTCTCAATGTTTTCTAAAAAAAAGTTCCCTTGAAAGTGTCTCAAATCTTATATCAGAATCTTTCTTTCCTTCCAAGAATCCTCAAAAATAATATACTATCCAAAATTATCATCTGCTTTCAAAAATATGACCCTCATTTCATCTCCTACATTCTTAGATTTTCTTTTCAGGAAAGCCTGTAAACCTCTTCATATATATATAAAAATATAATTATAAAAATATTGCTATTTTTTTTTCCTTAATTGAGAACCATCAGAGGCTAATATCCCACATAAATCTTACTTTAGCCTCATGCTGCCATAAATTTCACCCATCAATGCAATTTTATCAATTACTCCTACTCTTAATAATCACATCAGGACTTTAAAGAATTAAACATATGAACCAAAAAAAAACCCGAGCATCTATGCCAGCTCACTTTCAATACTGAGCATGATACAATATTGTGGCTGACTTATGGAGGACCAGAAGATCTTGGTCATTAAAAGGCAATAATGGAAGGGTCCCTCAAAGAGACTATTTCAATAATCAAAGCATTACAAAACTCCTGTAAAATTACCAAATTCATCTAAGAGGGCCATAATCCAGGAATTCTCATGCTAAATAACCAATCTGGAGAATTTAATTAAGTCAAATATCTTAGAAAGCTGTATCCCTCCCTCGAGATATATCTAGTACTACAAACATGGACATTATGAAAAGAAAAAAGAAAAACAGAAACCTACATAAGTAGCCTTTCCAGCAGATCTAGCAGTGGTGCACACTTATGTCCTCTTCCTAGGGTACCATTCCACATGGTATTATTCCTCAAGTGTGCCCATATCACACATGTCCCTTTTTCACGCATATGTTCAGCCAGTGAGCTTCATTTTCTAACTTTCCTTTTACAATCCTGCTCTCATTTGCAAAGGATTGTTTAAATTATCTCCCTGGAATTTGCTACTACCTAGTCCACTAAGATAAAAAATTACAGTGAGGGAAACAGGGAAACAATACCCGGCAGACCACCCAAACACAGTACTAGATATCTATACTATTTATTTATTTATTAAAACCTAACATCTATACAGGAGTTTTACTAATGCGGGGTGTCTTTTCAACTGTGATATCACTCAACAAACAAGATGAGCCACCCCATCTAAAAGGGGAGAATTTTCTACTCTTTTACATTATTTTTCAGGGGACCTCACTTCTTTGAAAAACAAGTTTAATTTTAGTGAGGAAAAATCCTCAGATACCATTACAAAAATAGACTGTGAAATAAATGATAGAAATTATTCCTTTTCATCAAAATATGGCATATAGTTCTCCCCGGTGACACATTTAGGGAAGACTAATGACAAAGAAATCAGCACATCATATCTTTTCACTATCTGGACGATATTTCCAGACAGCAGACTTTCCTAAATCTCTACCACAAATTTTCTTCAATATTGATCATGACTAACATTCAACACGAGCTGAGGTTTCATCATAGTGTAATCCAGTAAAGACACACAGTTCTTCTACTTGGAGACATTTTCATAGCTTACGGATAAATAACATTTTAAATTTTTTTTCAGGTTCAGAATCTTTTTTTGAAAATATTTTTTTTCATTCCATTGTGTTCAAAAATGCTTACAAGGGAGTAGGAATTTTGCTCATACCTTTTCTAATCAAATAATATGTGCACTTCCTGACCTCTTCAGGTCACGGTTAATTTATTATCACAATGAATGCAGACAGCTTTGCCTTCCTTCTACACACTCCTGAGATTTACCACATGAAGTATTTTTAAGTATAAATCCCTTAACATCTGCCTTAATTTAGTAGATAAGATCATTAACAGCCATTATATCTAATCAACATCTAATCCTTGTAGAAGGGATTCATTAGCAGGATGAAATGGGAACAGAAGCCCACTAATGATAGATGTTTATTTTCCTTGAATAAATTTCGGCTAGGGAAGAACTGGCAACACTTTAAAATACTCTTCCAGAACAACATCGAACTGCATATTGAAGGATCACCCTCAAGCAGTAGGTCATTAAGAATGTGATGCTCACTTTTATAGCTATAAACATGAAACAGATTCTTCAAAAATGGAGAAAAGGGTCAGAGTTAAGAATAGTTAAGACAATGTTTTGCTTGCAGTGTTATCTGGAATACAGTACTCTTCCTTGAATGAAGATGATTGTGCTACCAGAAGGTTTCCATTGTATGTGGAGATATAGGACCACATACCATAGCAACATTTCTGAGGTTTATATAGAAAGAAGAGAAGAATGTTACCATACAGCTATGAGATTTCTGTGTCTTTTAAAGTCACTGGGTACACCTTCTGAAATGCCTGTCTTTGTGCTCTACCTTTACAAGTTAAATCACACAGGCCTCTGCCTGTTATATTAGACTATATATCACAGTAACAATATATATGGTTTATATGTCATGACGGAGTGATTTGGGGTCACTTGACAGATGAGTATGAGCACAGTGATAAGGTAAGCTTCTGCCTGTGAAGCCCCCAGATCTTTTTTCTTTTTGGTTATTATTTCAGATTAGATGAAGAAGGAGACAAAGCTTAAAGCTAGTAGTACTAATAAAGTCTCTAAATAATTCAACACTTGCTGAGGACTGACTTATTTTAAGCTATTCTTCACCTCACCATTTTATTTTTTTCAAGCAAATGGGTGCAACAATCATAAATTGCAAAGTAGGTCCAAATTATTTAAAAGCCTTTCACTGCAGCTTAAGAATTTGCCTACTGTTCAGATTCTAATCTAAGGATGTCCAAGCATTTTATTCTCATATATTGCATTTTTGCTTGCTTCTACAAGCGTGGAAATTACTCCTGCACTTTAGCCACTTGTATAAACAACCTTCTGTTAAGCCTCCATCCATCCTTTGGCTGAACAAAGACTACATGAATGTTAACCACATCTTGATCCTTAGAGAATCTATGTATTCTTTACTTTTGCATGTTTAACCTCAAAAATGCACTTAGGAACGTCTACTTTTCAGTTTTATGCATTAGATATGAATGCACATTGCCAGCTTATCCAGTTTTTCATCCACTGGTACCCATAAGTACTTCTTCACAGGGTTGCTCTCATTCCCTTCACCCCTCAGCCTGGACTGATACTGAGAATTGACCCAATCCAGGTGCAGGTCCTTGGATTTGGTCTTGTTCAACACCATGAGGTTCACAAGCGTCTACTTCTTGAGCTTATCCAGGTCTCTCTGGATGTCATTCCATCCCTCATGCATGTGAACTGTACCACTGAGCTTGCTGTTGTCTGCAAACTTGCTGACAGTGCACTCAGTTCCACTGCCTATGTCATTGATGAAGACATTTAAACAGAGCTGGTCCCAATACAGACCCCCATTTGTCACTGAACTCCGTCTGGACATTGACCACTACCCTCTGGATGTGACCATCCAACCAACTCCTAATTCACCAAACTGTATGCCCATCAAATCCAAATCTCTATAATTTAGAGAGAAGAATATTGTGGGAGACCACGTCAAAGATCTTACAAAAGACCAGTTGATTATGCTTTGAATTCAACTACCCAACACGACAGTTGTTTATGCTTTGACTTCAAGTGCAGTTCTACTATCTGGAACCTATATTTTCTCATGAAAGCAGATTGCTTTAGCTTAAAAGTTTGGGCTGCCTACAAATTCCACCTGTCTTCATTGCAGCTTATGTTAAAACAAGGTTTCTGATCACCCTCTGGCCAGGGCTTATGTGGTTACCAGAGGCTTATGGCAAACTGAGGCACTCTCTATTGAACACAATCAAGTAATATTCCTAGGAAGAAAAGCCACAAAGGCTCTTTTATGGACAAAGAAGACAAGTGTTTATGATTGCCTAAAAATTACATTGGTGACTCTCTGGACAGTACTGTAGACACTACTTTTGGCTCAACTCCTGGTCAGATTTGTTCACTTACACAGAACTGGTGTTCTGAATTTGGACCTATTCTCTTTTCACCTCATAGGTTTGCAGAGTTCATCAAAAGTAAATTAATCTGAATCTTTAAAAGCACTTCACAACTCTGTCATGAAATCTAAAATTGACACCTATGAAGTATTTACCCTTTATGTTTGTCCTTTCACATCATGTTAGTCTTCCCACATCCCTCATTCTGCATACTTATCTCTGTCTTTTTTTGGTTTGTTTTTTGGTTGAAATCTAACATCCATACAGATGTTTCACTAATGTGAGGTTTTTCACCCTCTGTGAAGCCCTGTCAATTTGGGGGATATTTCATTAATCTCTTTTTTAGCTGCAGTAACACTCAACAAACAAGATGAGCAGCCCCAGAGTTAATTTTTACAGTGATATATGCAGCTATGGATAGGACTTAACACCAAGGTCAGGAAAATTCACACAATCTGGGAAAATAATGTTGCAAAACTGAACTAATAAATATACTTTGAGGAAAAAAAAAGTGAACAGAGATGAATAGGGGGAAGTACATGCTCATTTGGCACTAAACATCTATTCAGTATTGACCCATATACAGGGAAAAACATTCTCAAGAAATGAGATGAGATTCCATCAAATTTTTTCTGTTTTGGAATTAGTGTCTGTCCTTTCCCCAAGCTAGCAGTAATTCTCTACCCACATGGATCCCTGAAATCTTCCTTTAAAGCTCCTCAATAAAGGTCTGTCTATATCTTTGCTGCTCTTCAGGAGGCAAAATATAAATGCTGATGCATTATAAGGCCCCTACTTGGCTCATGGCAGCAGTGAGAGGAAGGTGTCATGGGCAGAGACCCATCCAGGATCACCTTTTCCAATCCAGGGTGAAGGACTGTGAAGCAGAGGGTTTGAATACAGTAATCAGTGTTTTCTTGACCATTATACCAATGACTGTGTAAGTGAGCATCAGATCATCAAAACATTTACTCTTGCTCATGTTTCATTTGTTAGTAGACAATTAATGTAATTGATTATATGCTACTTCCTCAGCAAAAAAGCCTTACCTAGGGAAAGCAAATGAGGCTACCCTCTTATTACAAGCATTAACCAGTATTTTTAAAGATATCTTATTTCTGTAATAAGAAAGGTCAGATTTTCAAGATTTTCAAGAAGTACGTGATTTAAATACACATGTTAAAATTTCTGCTAGATAAGAGCAGGCAGGTTGCCACTCATCACAAAGGAGGCTGTTTCCTCTTTTGTGCTGTTGTGAGTCCAGAGAAGAGTTGAAGAGGTATTCTTCACAAGAGTGTCCAGCAATAGGATAAGGGGAAATGGTTTTAAGCTGAAGGAAAATATGTTCAGGAAATATGTTATCTTAGGAAAAAGTTCTTCAGTATGAGGGTAGTGAGACACTGGAATAGATTTCTCAGAGGGGTTGTGGGTGCCCCTTCCCTGAAGATGTTTAAGGCCAGGTTGGATAAAGCCTTGAGCAACCTAGTCTAGTTGAGAGGTGTCCCGGCGCATGGTGGGGTGGTTGGATTAAATGATCTCTAAAGTCCCTTCCAGCTTAAACTATTCTGTGATGATTCTATGATTCTATGTCTTCTCTGCAAGACCTAAGTGGAAATCACAGGAGTGCTTTAGGCTGTTCTAATGGTTTAATTCAACACATCAAGATTCATAACATAAGCTTATGAGAAGAGACAGAGACAAATCCAACATATACTGGAGCTGGTGTCTGAAATCCAGACTGTACCAGTCATGAGGAAAAAACTTTAGTCTTCATTGGAGAAGGATTTTGTTTGGGATGGAATCCATTCCTTGGCTTGACTAGACAATGGATGGCACACTAGACAATGGATGGCACACTTGCTACTGCTCATTATCTTCACTTGTCCCATGTCCTGAATTCTGGGGTAGCTGGATACTGCTGTACATACTGTTCAGAGTATAAAATACAGCAGAGATATGTATACCTATCATCAGGTACAGCTACACAAGAGCAAAGACAGTGGGGAAATCACATGCTGAGGTTTCTACTAATAGCCGTGGGAAACAGTATATTCAAAGGGAGTGCTAAGAACAGGATGTGAATTTAGTAAAAATAAACAGCATCATTTCGAGTATATTGAGAGCTCCAGTCCTTACTTTCAAGGAGCTTCCTACCACTCGCCTGTTTTTGGTGGTTTTTTTTTGTTTTCCGGTTTTTTCATTCATGTTACACAGACAACAGGTTAATGCACTCTATTGCTTTTCCACCTCTTTTCCTGTTACTGCCAAATCAATTTGTGTCAGCGAGGTTTGTTTCACTCGCATGCCTCTAGGTGCTCTACTTATACTTGGGACTTGTGCTTTTTGTTGTTATTGTTGGTTTTGCCCTGAGCAAGTTATTTTGGTTACTGAAGCAATACACAGCTAGATACAGTGCTAAAACCCAGAATGCAGATAAAGGAACAGGTAGACTGCATACTGCAATGCAAGCTTTAACACAAGATTTGCCTTTTGGTTTTGGGGGTGAAGGGGCAGGAAAGAGGGAGATTAAATTCAAGTAAAAGCGCTATTTTATGCATACAAATGCCACAGGACCAAATTCTGCCACCTTTCTTCTCCTGGAGTAAGTCTCATCAAATACACAGGGCTCTGCAAAGGAGAGTTAGGTTATGCCTTTAGGCACAGCCCTAAGGAAAGAGTGCAAACAAGGAATCCAAAGTCTAAGAACTATTCTGAGGAGGTTAATTATTTATTTCACTCCCTTATTTATTCCCTTCATTATTTTTACTTCAGAATTAAAGGGGATAGAATAAAACGGGGATATATCTCCACTGCAGATACTGGATGAGCTGGACTTGGAGAAAATCAAGTGTTGATTTATAATTCTAGTGTGGTGTGTTGACCTTTGTAGGTTGCCGGACCCCCACCCAGCCACACTTTCATTCCACCCCTCAACATGACAGCAGAAGATAATAGAATGGAAAAGTTCATGTGTCAAGATAAAGACAGGGAGATTACTTACCAGTTAGTGTCACAGGAAAAACAGGGTCAAACTGGGGAAGAATAAGTGAATTTATTACCAGTTTAAAATAGAGTAGGATGGTGACAAAAAAAAAGATAATAATCTAACCACAACCTTCCCACTATCTCCATTTCTTCCCTTTAATAATCACAAACCTTCTACCTCTTGCACCCCAGGTGACACATGAACCATGGGGAATGGGGTTTGCAGTCATGTTATAATACTTCATAATATACAATACACTTCATAATACACAATACCCCTCTGCCACTCCCTTCTCCTCGCACTGTTCCCTTGCTCAAGCACAGCATCCCTCCCACATGATACAGTCTTCCTGAACTTCTCCAACATGAGTTCTTCCCATGGACTTCAGTTTGCCAAAAGCTGCTCCAGTATGGATCCTTTCTTTGGATCCTTTCCACAGAGTGTCCTCTCCTTCAGGAATGGACTGTTCCAACATGGGTTCCCCATGGGTCACTGTTCCTGCCAGAAAAACTGCTTCTGTGTGGGCTCCTCTTCATGGGCTGCGGTTTCCTTCAGGGCACATCCACCTGCTCCATCACAGGACCCTCCACAGGCTATAGTATGGGTATCCGTTTCACTGTTGCTCTCCATTAGCTTCAGGGAACAACCTGCTGCCCCATGGTCTGACAGGAAATCTACTCCTGTCCCTGGAGCACTCCCTCCTTTTAATTTTCATTGACATTATTTTCTACAGGGCTGTTTCTCTTTGTTCTCACTCCTTTTTCTCAGCCTCTGCATAGTTTTTCCTACACTTTCTTCAGTATGTCATCAAAAATGTGCCACCAGCCTGGCAGATGACCTTACCTTTGGGCCATGGTAGGTTCATCTTAGAGCTGGATGAAACTGTCTGTGTCTGACATGGGGGCAGCTCCTGGTGTCTTCTCATAGAGGCCACTTCTGCAGTTGACTCTACTACCAAAATGTTGCCATGTAAACCAAATACATCTGGTTAAACAAACTGCCTTGCATATGCAAAGTATGTTGAAAAAAAAAAAAAAAAATGTCTGCTTCTGAACAAGAGTGACAGCAGGAACAGAGACATAGTGGCCTGTGAAGGGTCCATTTTGGCTTGAAAATATGGCTTAATACTCTCAGATCTGTGACTGCATATCTGCATATTTTAAACAGTGCAAGGAATAAGCTGAATCCAACTTGCTCTTTCCTTGTATTCATGAAATCAGCTGTACCAAGAGGTTGAATGTCCCCAGCATGCATTTCGCCTGGGCAGCTATCTAGTTTGCAAAGCAATCCCTCCCCACAGCTGGGAATTCAGCCTAGGCCAAGATCCATTCCCAACAGACAGTTTAATTGGAAAGAGTTTTGGAGGAAAAAATGTTTTTATAGTATAATTAAAGCACATCATGCCAGTGGGGATCGGTTTCAGAGATAAGTCCTGGGCAAATATAACTTCTTCATCTCAAACATAGCTAGTAAGAATGAGTGAAAGACAATAACAAATGAGCACATCTCTTGACTGGTGGGCCATTCATACACATTATCAACTAAGATTACCATACTTCATCCACCACTTTTTTCTCCTTCCACAAAGAGCAAGAAACATTCAACTTACAAAGATCTATTGAGGAACTGAAGATGTGAATTTGTTGTCTATCCCTGTCTGCTCTCAAATGTCTGATGGAAAGCCAGAGCTGAGGTTGAATCTCTGTGTCATATGTCATTATTCCTAGCACTATTGGCATTGGTGTCACTGGAAGATTCAGCTCAGAACATTGTACAGCTCAGGGTTTGTGAGCCATCTTTCCCACACACAGCTTGCAGACAAAGGACACACTCGGAACTGTTGAGAAGTGGCAGCACCGGCTAAGAAACATCTCTGAGGTTGAATAGCTGTAAGGAGGCCTCCTGGGACTAGAATAATCAGCATTTTTTTCTACAGGGCCTGGTGTACTTAGGATACCTGAACTGTTCACACCAGCTCAATCCAAGACAGATTCATTTCTAGCCTTGCAGCGGTATTTAACACTTTTCGGACAGGAGTAAATCCATTCTGCAGCAGAGTTTGCTCTCACCAGGATTTATGGGAATCCATGCTTAATTACTGCAGTACTGGCAGTTCTCCAGCTCACATCCCACAGTCCTGCTTCCTACCTGAACAGATTCACATTCCTATTATTGTATGCCATGTATGCACAAATATACAGAAAGGACCAGGTACCATACTCTAATGCATAGGCCAACTCTTTCAGCACACCTTGCACCAAAACCGTTCAGACCATGAACAGTGAGACAGCGGTGACAGCAATGGTAAACCCTGTGCAGAAGTGCTAATGTTTTCCTTCATTTTTGGAGGTTTTTGAGGTGGATGGGGGGTTTCCCCATCCTCAGAAGCCCAAGGAAGGAAGGAGAAACCCATCAGGACTTGGCATCCCTCACAGGAGAGGCCAAGAGGGTGACATGGCTGGGGGTGTTCACGGAGAAACAGTGAGAGATTTAAACACGGTGAAAACAGAAGCATCACTCAGACCTCAAGCAGCGAGACAGCTTTATTTTCACTTGTTGGTGCGTGGCCAGCGTGACCAGCAGGGCATGCGGGCAGGTGGTGCATGAGNGGTTTTTGAGGTGGATGGGGGGTTTCCCCATCCTCAGAAGCCCAAGGAAGGAAGGAGAAACCCATCAGGACTTGGCATCCCTCACAGGAGAGGCCAAGAGGGTGACATGGCTGGGGGTGTTCACGGAGAAACAGTGAGAGATTTAAACACGGTGAAAACAGAAGCATCACTCAGACCTCAAGCAGCGAGACAGCTTTATTTTCACTTGTTGGTGCGTGGCCAGCGTGACCAGCAGGGCATGCGGGCAGGTGGTGCATGAGGAGTCTGCACGGAGTGCAGCAACCACAGACAAACAGGTTAGACATGGTGTCCACTTGACTGGGCACAGAAAGTGGTTGTGAACGGTGCTGCATCCAGTTGGTGTCCAGTGACCAGTGGTGTCCCACAACGATCAGTATTGGGCCCAGTTCTATTCAACATCTTTATTGATGACCAGAGTGAGGGGATTGACTCTACCATTAGTAAATTTGTGGATGACACCAAGCTGGGGAACAATGTCGATCTGCTGGAGGGTCGGGATATTCTGCAGAGGGTCCTGGACAGGATGAGTCAATGGGCTGAGGCCAATAGCATGAGGTTTAACAAGACCAATTGTAGGGTCCTACACTTCAGCCACAGCAAGCCCCTGCAACACTACAGACTGGGGGATGAGTGGCTGGAGACCAGCCTGGCAGAGAGGGACCTGGGAGTACTGGTTGATTACCGGCTGAACATGAGTCAGCAGTGTGCCCAGGTGGCACAGAAGACCAATGGCATCTTGGCCTGGATCAGGAATAGTGTGGCCAGCAGGACTAGGGATGTAATTCTCCCCCTGTACTTGGCACTGGTGAGGCCTCATCTCCAGTACTGGGTGCAGTTCTGGATCCTTCTCTTCAAGAAGGATATTGAGGTGCTGGAGCGGTCTAGAGGAGAGCGACGAGCCTGGTGAAGGGACTGGAGGGAAAGTCTTATGAGGAGAGGCTGAGGGAGCTGGGGTTGTTTAGCTTGGAGAAGAGAAGACTCAGGGGGGACCTTATCACTCTCTACAACTAACTACCTGAAGGGAAGTTGTAGTCAGGTAGGGGTTGGGCTCTTCTCCCCAACAACTAGTGACAGGATGAGAGGGCATGGCCTGAAGCTGCACCAGGGGAGGTTTAGGTTGGATCTTAGGAAGCACTTCCTCATGGAAAGGGGGATTAGACACTGAAATGGACTGTCCAGGGAGGTGGTGGAGTCACCATCCCTGGAGGTGTTTAAGGAAAGATTGGATGTGGCACTTAGTGACATGGTCTAGCTGATGTCATGGGGTTGGGTCATAGGCTGGACTTGATGATCTTGGAGGTCTATTCCAGCCTCAGTAATTCTGTGTGATTCTGTGCGATAAATAGATAAACCTTCCTACATTCCCAGCACAGAAACCCAAAATCCCAAATTGACTGTCGAAATGAAGCACAGCCCACACTAACCTCTGAACTGTGCTTAAGCACTGCACCAAAGGAAACCACCTACAGATAGCCATGATTTCTAAGGAAGCCTTTCTGAATTACAGCCCTTATGTGATTTACATAGACCTAAGATGTTCCCTTCTCATCAGAAAATTTTTCTTAGTTTTGAAAATATGCTTTAGCTTGAATTTTTTTTTTAAATCATCTTTCTTCAAGAAAGACCTAGGCCCCTTAAAAAACCCCACATATTCTCAGTATGTGTAAATGTGCTAAATGTTAATCAGATCCTCAAACTCAAGAAATGTACTTGAGTATTTTAATCCAGGAAGAATGTCCAAATTCTTATTGAGAGAAAAGATTTTACTTTCAAGCAGATTTTAGATTTTTTAGACAGATTGCTGTCTTGTGGGGGATTTTTTGCCTTTTGTCTTTGATTTAAATGTTCAATAGAAAGAAAATAAAAGAAACAGAATCCTAAATAAAGAAATTTGTCTCTTAATATGGTCATTTGCTGTTCTAATTAAAAAAAAATAGGGTTTTATTAAGAAAGGGCAAAATATTTAAGGCAGCAACCTCTTTATTTCACAGTACAAAGATACAATTGCTTAGAAAAATCTTGACTGCTCTACAAAATTGTACTTCTGGCAAAGATGCAAGAATTGAAGGCTGATACTTTTAAACCCAAATCGTTAGGTGCTTTCTTTACTGGCATTTTACTCAACTGCTTTTAATTCTGCAAAGTTGATATATGATAGTGAATTCTAGCACACAATAAATTTCAACCTGAGTGGACAGAGGTGCTCTCAAGTCTTCTCATCTTTAGAATGAAAGCAGAAGACCCTGTCACAATTCACTTCTAATTAAATTTCACTCTCCACTGAACACTTTGCTGAAGTTCACAGTTGCTGGCAGTAGAGGAGAGTCTGAGGCTGTGGTGCTACACCTGATACATCTAGTGGTCCTTCCACATTTTTGTGCAATTTATGCAGATTATGACAGCATCACTTCTTCATACATGGAAAATATTTATAAAGCATTCTTAATAAACTGCTTCCTTTACCTTCTCCTCTGCTCTGGTGTCTGTGGTAACTAAATAGGAAGGTGATTGTGACTGTTAAGAGTTTTCATAAAAATCACACCTTTACACTGCATTGCCACTGTCTTGTGTGTACCTGTTTTAACTTCACATTTAGGCTGTACTTTCTTCATGGCAGGAAAAGTTGAGCTTACAAAATATATGCCCAACCTCACAGAAAGCAACAACAAAGTTTCAGGATTGTTACACATAACAAGTCACCACAAAGAACTGTTACCCATGAGAAGAAAGCTGATGTGACTCTTATCCATGAATGTGGAGGAGCATACATAATAGAATCACAGAATGGTAGGGGTTGAAAAGGACATCTAGGGATCCAACTCCATTGCTAAAGCAGGGTCACCTAGAGCAGGTTGAACAGCAATGTGTCCAAAGTGGGTTTAGAAAGTCTCCAGAGTAGGAGACTCCATAACATCTCTGTGCAGCCTATTCCAGTATTCTGTCACCCTCACAGGAAAGAAGTTTCTCCTTATGTTTAGGTGGAACTTCCTGTGTTACAGTTTGTATCCATTGCCCATTGTTATGTCACTGGGTGCCACTGAAAAGACACTTCCTTCACCCTTTTGACACCCACCCTTTAAATATTGATCAGCATTGATAAGATCCCCTCTCGGTCTTCCAAACTAAACAGCCCCAGGTCTGTCAGCCTTTTCTCATCAGAGAGATGTTCCCCCAGTCAGCCTCACAGTGTTCTTCTAGACTCTCTCCAGTATTTCCTTGTCTTTGTTGAATTGAGGAGCCCAGAACTAGACATGATATTCCAGACACCTCACTAGGGCAGAGTAGAGATGGAGGAGAACCTCCCTTGGCCTGCCAGCCACACTGTTCTTAATGCACCCCAGGATTGGCTTTCTTGACTATAAGAGCACACTGGTGGCTCATGGTTATCTCTTTGTCCACAACAGTAAGTCATAGCTTATAAATGAGTCCCAATGAGGTTGAAAGGAGCTCTGGAGATCATCAGGGTCACCTAGAGCAGGTTGATGAGGGTTATGTTTAGTCAGGTCCACCGATAGAAACTCCACAAACTCCCTGGACAGCCTGTTTCAGTGTTTGCCCACTCGCACTATAAAAACCTTTTTTTCCCGTGCCTTTTTCAGTTTGTGTGCATTGTTTCTCGTCCCATCACTGGACAGATTCCTCCTAGTCTATGCTTGGTCCAGTCTTTTCCATGAGTCTTGGGGACTGTAGATTAGTGAAGGAAAATCATACTAGTAAAGAGCAAGGAAAAGAAGGCATTTTTTTACTCTTCATGTCCTTTGTCACAAGGTCTTCCAATCTTTTTTTTTTTTTTTTCCCTCATTTCAAGTAGTTCGTTGAAGGTTTATGCAAGGAGATATGGAAAAACTCAAAATCTAACCGCACATTCTATTTCCATGTCCAGTCAATGGAAAAATAAATAGAAGCAGACTTTAGAACAACATAAAGTTTAGATTTTTAAAAAACCTTTTCTACAAACTGAACTTGAAATACTGGTTTTGATCATGGAAAGCAATTTTGTTATTACATCACTTTGAAACAACAGGAATAAATGTTCCCTCTTTCTTTGAAGAGATTCCTAATTCGTCTTGGGAGAAAGCCTAGATAGTTCTGACCTTGCAAAAAGATTATTCATTGCAAGTAAAAGAAAATATCTCCCAGAGATAAAACTAAAAATGCCTTTAAAAGAGATTTTTATCAGCTGATGTTTGGAAACACGATCATTTTGGCCTAAGGGTAAAGAAATAAATATAGTTTACTTATATTCTCCAAGCTTTCCATGATTGGCTTGTTCAACAGAAGTAAACATTGGTCTCATTTTCTTGACAACTTCTCCCTTGTTGATGATGTTTATATATCATTACAAATGAAGATTCTCAGCAGAATGGCATACAAGATAACACGCTTGCATTTTTTTGGTAAGAGAAAAGCAAAAGTGCAAACTAGCTAGCAAAGTGCTAGCAAAGATGTGTTATGCCTGTCTGGACTTCTAATCCATCAAAATGTAAAGTAAAATGGTAAAAGCAAACACTGGAAAGGCTTTGAGGCTCTAAATCTTACCTACTCTGTTCTTATTGTTCTAATGCCTACTGTATGCCTTCCTTCATGTGCTCTCTAACAACAAAAGTAAAGCAGACACAGATCTTGTTTGGGGTCTTGAATATGAGGACATCACAGAAAGTAATGCAGCTTTTCACCATCTTTAGTAACAAGAGAGAAAGGATAGAACCCTTCAGGGCCATCACTCTTCTTTGGTGTTGCAGATCTGGTGGTGAAAGCTGTCACAACCTGTTCTGTTGGAGGCCACCAAGAAGCTACCATCAGCAGAGGAAAGAAGGGAAAACTGTTAGGCCAGGGTGATCTACATGTTGTTCTCTCTCAAGGAAAATTGTGGGAAGGAGAAGCTTATGCAAGAAAAACCTCACATGAAAAATGTCTTAAGTGACTACAAAACCCTAGTCAAGCTTCATATTGGAGAAGTACAAGCTGACAAAAAATTCTCTTTTCAGTTTCCACACTTGCCTCAACAAAGTCTTTGGCTGTCTACATGTTCTTCATAGGGATGTAGATCATTAATGGACATAATAATATTTTACACTCTTATAAAGCCTGGGAAGCTCATATTTTATAGCAATTCCAAGTGGTTGGATAAGAGAAACTATCTAGAAATAATATTTTTTTATTATTATTATCTTTTCAATAATTATCAAAATGACATGAGTTTATGCCCCAAAAACGTATTCTAAACTTTTAATATAATAACAGATGGATAAAAAGAAGGCCAAGACAGATAATAAAAGCCAGGTGACAAGAATGTTAGTGCATCTGCATTCCTTAGGCATTTAAGAGCATTGAACACAACTGTCAACACAGCTGTCCTCTCTTTACTTGTTTCTATTAAATATGAGAAGAGTTGAGTACTGAGGAATATCTCCTGGATAAAATAGCTGCCCTAGACAGGCTTAATTTGGAGAATACTTTAAACTGTTTATCATCAGGTGGCTTTCCTTCTCACTTCTTTTACAGACATATTTTTCTGTGACTGTTTGATTTTTACTATCAAAGCGCATCATTAATCATCATTACAGGTCTGCAACTTGACTAACTCAGTACAGATGAGGCCTTGGGGCATGACAGAGATATCAATGAATGACAAGATTTTACACTGTAAGATTGTCATTGTCTGGAATTCAAGTCTTAAGAGGAAGCTACTGGTTTTGGAATGAGAAAGCTTTGTCCATCTCATTGAATGCACAACACTCCAGGCTGAACAAGACAGACTATTAGCCATCCTCGTAGGAGAGATGCTCCAGCCCTCTGATCATCTTTGTGGCCCTCCTCTGGACCTGCTCCAACAGGTCCATGTCCCTCTTGTACTGGGGGCTCCAGAGATGTACACAGTATTCCAGGTGGAGTCTTTGTCCCATAGTTTCCTATTTTCTTGCTCCCAGTGTTTGAAATGGGTATGTACCTAATTTACATTCACAGAAGAAACACACTACAGTTTTATTATGAGTTAAATCCTGCCAGATATTGAAGATTCTTAATTTCCTTTGATGCCAGTGGGTCTCAAGGACAATTCAATGTTTGGCACCAAGCACTCCATGCCAAACAGTCAGTCATGCCTCTGGCACTACATATTCAAATGTCTCCAAAGATATCATTAAGGCTGATACACAGAGCCAGCAACTGGCGTGTGCACCTCCAAAGCTTCATTTTGGCTGTATCCACACAATCCTGCCAGGCACTGCAGTCCTCTTGTAGGAAATGGTTCTGGAAATCAGCCTACCCAACCAGTCATCCAAGGGGCATCAGACACTGGTTGGGTATGTTCGGAATTAAACCACAGAGCTGTTGATCTTTTCTTAAAGTGCTCAATAATATACATACATTGCAGATCATCTGCTGTTCAAAATTTGGGTTGTAGGATAGGTCTTTCCCAGAGAAAATGCCATTAGTCCTAAAATATCGTACTAATCTGATACCAAGGGAGGATGCACAAACAAAAGTGATATGGTAAGAGTTTAAGATCAATAATGGAGGAGGAGATTTTCTCCCATCTGAAGAATAATTGTAGGATTAGGAGAATCTCTCTTCATTTTCCAAATACAGGCCTTTTAAAATGTCATTAAAAAGCTGAGACAGATTCTTCAACTGCAAAATAACCTAGCAATTTAGCACATCAGTTTCCACAGTCTAGCAGATGATACTAACTGCAGAGCTCTATAGTTGGTCTCTCTAGCCTGACAACTGAGTGATTTGGACAAAGTAACCCCTGCATGCAAGCCTGGCAGGAGAGGCTGCCTGATATTCCGAGTTTGTGTCTTTTACTTGCCTGGTAGGAAGCTTAGCTTCAGATATAGGCAATGCAGCAGTTTGTGATGAAAGTGTTTTTGACAGAAGTATTGCTTTAACCATCAAGGTCTTCCATCTGTACAAGAAAAAGGATGTTTCTACAAGAAGCTAGACAAAACACACAAACTCTCATATAGCTAAACCTGCTGCAGAGAAAGCAGGCTCTAGTTTTAAAATGAACTAGCTGCTTAGAGTGATGACTTTGCAGAGCACTTCAGTTTACCTTTACTTGCTAACTTCTTGAAATGTAAAATTTTCCACTAGGTATAGAAAAACAAAGGTAGTAACACTTTTTTTTCTCTACTAAAGATTAAATCTTTTGAAAGGAAGACATTTTAAAAACTGAGGGAAAATGTAGGTGTTATCAACTGCCTAAATTTCTCATACATTCAACTGTCCTGCTAAATGCAGTATTTCTTCTAAGCATTCTTAGGCCATTGTTAAAAGTTGGGGTTTTTTTCCACTTGTATTTGGACTATTCAGGCTATGTACTGAACAAACAATTTTTGGAACATTTTGTTACTGCAAATAGTTGATTTCATAAAGAAATTTTCACATCTCAGACCCTAAACCAGTTTTGCTTGTCACTGTTGCTAAATTTAACTTAGCTCTTCAGAGATTAAATACAGATTCATTAAGCTGCTGCACGCTTTTATCCATTCTCATGTTCCTGAAAGATTTCTCATTTATTACAAAGAAAACATGGCTAATTGTTAATTAGAAAGTGCATACAAATGTGATAAGATTTAATTAACTTAAACAAATACAACTCAACTTTAATAAAAATAATTAGTTGCTCCTTTTTTTTTTTCTTCCTTTTTTTTTTTTCTCCTTCCTGATAAAATGGTTCTAGTCTAGAATTTCAAAAGTCCTATTTAATGTTCCTGTTACCCTGCAGGGTTTGACCTTCAAATGCATTCTTTCAAAACAGGTATTTAAATTTAAAAAAAAAAAAAAAGGAGGGGGGAGGGGATGAGTAAAAGAATCTCACAATTCAGTTGAAAATCTGTGAGCTCCACACCAAACTTTTCTGGAAAAAAACTAGTTCAAGAGAGATTCCCATCAGAAAATGTTTTTTCAACAAGTGTTTTGATTTTGACTGGGACAGATTAAATTTTTTCCATAGTAGTTACTATTGGGTTACGCTTGCTGAAAACAGAAATGTTTTTGTTACTGCTTACTTACACGAAATCAAGGCCAATCTCCTCACCTCACTCCACCAGTTAGCAGGCTGGGGGTGTAGAAGAAGTTGGTAGGGAACACAGTCAGGACAGATGACCCCAACTGACCAAAGGGATATTCCAGACTGTATGATGTCATTCTCAGCACATAAAGGCAGGGTAGGAAGAAGGAAGGGGGAGGCATTCAGAGTTATTTGCCTTCCCAAGTAACCATTACTTGTGATGGAGCCCTGCTTTCCTGGAGATGAATGAAAACCTGCTGATGAGAAGTGGTGAATTAATTCCTTGTTCTGCTTTACCTATTAAACTGTCTTTATCTCATCCCACAAGTTTTCTCAATTTTACCCTACTGATTCTCTCCCCCATCCCACTGAGGGGTGGAGAGGGTGGCACAGAAATTGAGCAAGTAGCTTCATGGGGCTTAGCTGCCAGCTGGGGCTAAACAATCACAAACAAGAGAAGCATTTAATGAGAAAAGCAAGGCAATATTTATGAAATTCCCCAGAGGAAAAAAAAAAATCCTTTGTATCCTGGAAAAGATGGAAATTTACTTTTCGCATAAAATGTTCACTTTCAATTTGATTTTTCTTTAGATTTGTTTTGTTACATAGGTTATATTTTGACTCAGCAACAGTCGCATTGCACTGAATCTCTGTCAAGTGAAGTTAACATCAAATTATGCTCTCTGCTCCCATTGACCTCAGTACATTCAGGGATATGAAGGATCAGGATGTAAGATAAAACAGAAGTAGGTAATAGGATCCTAATATCTGGTTCTAGGAAATTCAGCTTGTAATGTGCAGTTACAATCTAATTAGTAGAATAAAAAGTTTAATATTAAAGATAAAGTACCTTTTAATTTAAGGGCTCAAAATTTACAGATAGAATTCAATGTGCAATTTAGGCTTACATGAACTTCTGAGAAATCTGAGGAACAGCAAAAAAAAAAAAAAGATATGAATTGCCCACAAAAGTGGAAGAGTTTGAAAGACTTCAGTTTGGTCAATGAATTAAATGAAAACCAAGTGCTCAGTTTTCAGCTAAAAATGGAAAATAAATATTCTACTCACTTAAAATGTATTTGGACAGGTGCTATAACCCAAACATAACAGATTACACCATATGCAATTGTCTCTGTCTATATATATAAAACTAACATTTTATAACCACCATAGAAATAAACACAAAATTTAGAATCTGAAAAGGTCTCAAGACTGAGTATATGTCAAGCAGTCCTATGAGATCATAGTAAGTGTGCTTTATAGTGTATACTGGGGAAGAAAAGCAACAAGACTGACTGTAATTTGCAGTAGTAGAGATTGGTCTCTCAAAAAGTGGGTGAATATCTCTGGGCTTTTCAGGGTGATATTTATTCCTTGAAGAAAAGCATCAATCCCAGAAATATTACTGAAATCTGTAGAATATGTCAGTAACGCACCAAAAAGAGCAATTTTGTGCTGGTCAGTTCCAGAGACACCAAAAAAAAAAGGTTATATGTGTACCAGTAACAATATAGATCAGAGAGAAAACAAAGAACAGCACAAGCCAAAATTTGGACTGTATTTCCCAGCATTTTCTATAAAGTGGAGGAGGCATAACAATTCAATATTATGTCCTGCAAACTCTACTACGTGTCTGTATTCAGACAGTTTTCTTGAAAGAGAAACCAGATGCGATGTGCAGGCTTGATGATAGAACCCACCACTTGCAACACAGTCAGCAAAACAGAACTCAGCTGCTCTTGGGTACATGCCATCATAAGGTACGAGTGCCTCACTGCCCTGTGGGTAGGGAAAGTTAAGACAGGAAGATCAGGCTTACTTAGTCACTGGTCACTCTCTCTGAGATCCTCATCGAAGCCCTAGGAGGGAGAGACTGTCCTTTTTATTTAGCTGAAATATCTTACATAATTGCAGCTTTACTGTGATTAATATTGTGTTCATGCTTAGGATATTGTGTCTGTGTCAGTATATCAGCTGCAAAATTAAAAGGGATGTTAAAGCATCCAGTAAAACTCTATTTCCTTCTCATACTCTCTTAAAAAAAAACAAATTGCAAATCTTCATAAATCACAATAAAAAAAAACCAAACAAAACAGAATTCAACTGCATGAAGCAGCATATTCTCCCCATTTGCCATTTTTCACATCTAGAAAAGCCATGCTGCATTACTACCCTAATAACGAGTGTGATTTTAAACGCCATAATACAAAACATCTGTGTCCACTCCCACAGTGACCAATGAGAGCTAATTTCCTAGAGCCAGGACAAATTATCATCTTCAAGGATGACAGCATCTGTCTCTGTGATGTATAAACATGTCTTCCCCTTTGGCCTAAGAAAAGATTCATCCAAGCAAGGGAGCAGTTACAGGGGCATTACAGCAAGGATACCCCTTGTGGGAAACCAGCTGTTAGCTATTTATCTTTGTATGGCCAAGGAGCTTTTATCCAAGATACAGATGTTCCTTCCTTTCCTTCTTATTAGCTACACCTGCCTCAAGCAGATGAGTGTGATTGTTAAATGCTTTTCTCAGTATTTAAAGTTTTATACCTGTTCTTAGTATTCCCTTGTTCTCACAGACAGAAGTTTAAAGACATTGTCAATTTATCTTCATGGTAAAAATGAGAGAGTCTTGTTTGTATTTTCATAGGGATAAATGAATAAAATATTAGTTGTTTTTTTAAAGTATTGCAAATCCAGGCAAGATACCTCTTTTCTTCCATCCAACTATGAATTCTTAATGCAGCTGTAACATTATGTGGTCTCAAAATTCTTACTGGAACTGAAATTTCCCAAAGGAAGTATGTGCTCCTAAGCATATGTCACACAATTCTTCCCCTTTATATAAGACATTTAGTGTCCAGTTATGTCAATTGCTGTGCCATTTTTCCCTTCAGATGACAGCATTGGTTTTTGGAAGAACAAACAGGGTATATGCTTTACCCACCCATATGCAGTCATGTACTGGATACTTCAAGTTTTCACAATTACTTCCCATCTTACCCTTTCTCTAGAAGTTCTTAAGTCCATGCTCCTCCTCACAGCATATTCACATAATTTATCAAGATTTCTTACAACATCACCTAAAGGCCCCATTCAGAACTTAAATTGCCTTTTCCAAGTGTTGTATAAATATGCAGCCATAGATTGCAAACTATACAGATAATAGTTTGCATCTGGGAATGGGCAGGTCTGGGAATAGAACACAGGGGTCCCAAATTCTCACTCAGTGCTCTTTTCTTCTTGTTCTGTCTCATAAACGATTGATTCACATTTGATCTAACATTTATATCTGAAGACACTGAAACATGTTTGGAAAAACTGCCTGACAGATTCAGCCTCCTAATGGCACAAAACACACAGTGGCAGATCTGTTTTGCCCAGGTTTCAACTTTTCCTCCTCACTCCATCAGCAGCCACAGTGTTTGAAATACCATTCAATATACAGAACAGCTGATTAGTACCTTGAGAGCAAGCACCGAGATAGTACAAATTCATGCAATGTGAAAGTGTGAAAGTTTCTTTCAGCTTAGCAAGCAGAAGAGCAATAGCAGTCCCTGAATATGGTTGAGGTTTGCATAGACTATGCCAGACATATACATATCTAGCATATTCACAAGCAGGGCTTCCTGTAGCCATGGGCAACTAGTGACTGCATGAGCTTGGCTGAGGAGAGTGTCTTTACGTGTTTTGGCAGGAGTAGAGATGCAGTTTGTCCTCTTTCATTTGCCCTACTCAAAGCAGCAGCAGTGATGATTGAGGGCCACTTCCCTCCTGACACCAGTTCTTGCTGGCCAGGACTCCTTCCTTGCCCAAGTCAAAAACTGCAAGGCTGCTCCTGTCTCTCACTATCTTCATTCATCAGCAGTGGATTTCTGTTGTTCTCAGGAAAGGCATGGGATGATAACTGCAAATCTTTCCAATAGAAAAGCAGGCCAAAAAAGTAGTGTCTGGTAATTCATCTAACCCACTTCTTGGAATTAAAAGGGCTTTCTTGTAGATTGAGAATAAATTAATCATGAATCTATAAACCAGAAAACACTGGTAAACTCAAAGAGAGTAACGAGTACATGACAGGAAGCAGAGCATATCATATGCAAGTATGTATTTGCACATTAAGCACTACACATAAATATGCAACCTTCTTTTCTGAAGGATGTGAAGGAAAGACTGTAGGTGGAAAACACTAAAGAGTAACAAACAAACATTTGCTTTTATTCAACCACCCACATTCTTTCTTGTAAAAATAGATGCATTCAGACAGATAGAGAAACAAGCCAAAAATGGGGGCAGAGACATATGCACAATATATGCACAAAGATTTAAATAAGATGTTTGGCCTTTGGGGAGATGAATGTTGTTTGAACCTCTTTATCTAACTGGGAAAGGATTTCAGCATCAATTCAATTATTTAATTCAATTTACATTCATTTTTCACCAAGAATGGAAGGTAGAAGAAACAAAAATTACTGATTTTCCTTCCTCTACCGCTTGTCCTCCCTACAGTCATCTGGATGCAATGCAACAAGACTCATGAGGCTGCCTGTGCTCTTTGGCCACACACTAATATCACTTTTGTAAGCTTTATTACAAACTCTTTTGATTCCTTCTGGTCATCTCCTGTATATTGATTCTTAATATTGACCCTGCTGCAGCATGCTTTTGTTTGCAAACTTCTAAAGGACATCACATGGAGACACTCTGGCTTCTGTACTAAAGAAAAATTGTTCTGGCTCTTCACACAACTGCGGAGGGCTGTGTGCTTGGCTACTTGTAATCTGAAGCTGGTATCATTTCAGAATTCGATGTAGGATTGAGTGACAATCAGCCAATGAGGTTAGTGCCTCTAGGGTCTTGCTCATCTCTCCAGAGCCATGTCAGTGTAATAGGTTGCGGAAGTTGGTTATGAAATCATTTGCTGTTCTACCTTTCCCTTACTTGTAAAAATGAAAATTTCTCTGTGCTATAACATAAAATACTTAGCAAAATACCCCTTTCTGAAGAATTGTGCAGCTTCTGGAAAATAAAATAGCCCTGCTATATACCTTATTGTATAGGATAAGGCATGTTTTCCTTGTAACTAATGTAAATTAAATGCCTTATAGAGTGTCTGGAGTCACTTTTCCCAGAGTGGCCACCTCTCAGAGTCCTAAAGACCAAAATATGATGGCAGGGTTATTACAGAAGGTTGTAGAAGATGTCACTCTTGCTCATTGTTTCATTATACCTCTCCACCTCCATTTTCTCAGCCTAGGTGCTTTACCATAAAATGTAGCTTTTTAAGGTGGAAAAATGTTATTGTCATGGTGGACTTAAAACTAGTTTTAGTTTATTGTATTCTCCCCAAACTTTGAGGAGTAGTAAATTCTTCTCAGCATGTTTCAAGTCCCCTTTATTCTTCCTGATATAATCAACTGTAGTCTCAAGCACATCCTTCTGGTTTAGATGGGATCTTTGGCTTTTGAGTTCATGGGTTTGGGTTTTTTTTTGAGTTTGAAGGTTTTAAAAAAATATTACATGAAGATTACAGAGAAACAACATCACAGTGAGAATAAATCTACCTTTATTTCTTGTTTACAAATTCCTTCCACTTTGGTGTGTGCCCACCAATGTCCAGGCATAACTAGACCTTTTATGCTCTGATAATTTTCCCTCATTTAAAGATATACTTTAATAGCTATTGCATAAGCTATTTTAGTCGTCTGTCTGCCTTTTCCGCTCTCAAATTCTTTGATCCATGGTATGACAGATCACATCTTAACCCTCTTCCAGGACTTGAGCCAGCTCCCTTTTAACCTTCTGGAAGCTGGACTAGTTCCTTTTAACCTTCTGAAAGCTGGACTAGTTCCATAATGGCCAAATAAGAACCAGAAATTATTTCATGTTAGCCAAATGCACATTTCCATTCAGTACTGTTCAGTAAAGAGAAGTTAAAAACACATTTGGCACAGTACTTCCCTTGTCTCTGATCTCTTTTAACCAAATATATGGTGACTGCACTCACTGGACCAACATGACTATACTAAAAGCCATAGAACCATTATGAAGGGCTTGAAAAATAACCTTAGAAGTACATTTTCAAGTGTCGTGATTAAGAATTTTGTTTCAATCTAACCAACCAGATATGGTGTGAAAATCCATTGGGAATTTTTCCAACATGTGGATGTTAGTCTTTTGTGTTTAATTATGATTGAATGAGCATTTTATGGTTTTAAGTGTACATTTGGTATTTCATATCTATAATGTGTTAGGTACATTGCACCACAGAGAAACTGAACATTCACTAGAACAATCAGGCAGACTTTATCTAAAATTTTTCTGTCATTGTTTCAGGACAGTAAAACCAACAATTTAACTCATCTCAGTAGAGAAATAGCTTTCCAGTGATCACCGATAAGGCATTGCTCATACCATTCTCTCTTAAAACGTTTTTCACAAACACCAGTAAAAAAGACCAGTTATTAAAACTACTAGTGTCACTCAGATTCAACCCCATTTGTTACAGAGCAGAAATGGTTTTAGAAGGCAAAGCAGAAGTATCCTGAGTGTAATCCAGTTTGATATATTACAAGGAAAACTACTGTCATCTGCAGCAAGTAACTCAGCTTGGTTATCCAGAACCAAGAAAGTAAAATAAAATCAGTGACATGGGGAATGATTCCCATGCTTATAAATTCTCTGTCTTTTTATTTTTTTCATTTCCTCTCTTTGCATAGTTGAAGGTGTTACAAGAATGTAGCTAGGTCTCTAAAAACCACATCTACTTAGAATAAGCAAATATGGAAGGGTAAATTCTACACATTCAATCTGCTTTCACTGTTCTATGTTTCTTTGCTTTAGAAAAAAATAACTGAAAGAGTCCTAAAGCAGATCAAAAATGTGGAAGGAAACTCAAGCCTTGTTTTAATATCCACCAGTCACCCTTAAGCTTGGACTTGGTTCACTTGACATGTCCTTTAGAAATTAATCAAGATGTGAAAGTTCAAAGAAGCAAAATCATACACAGAGGATGCTTCAAGTGCAGCAACAGCAGTAATGGCTGGAACAAAAAAGGTGGCAGATGAAGCATGTGGAGGTGACATAAATGCATGGACCAAAGACACCTTGAAAGGTCCTTTAACATGCTTCACAGGAAGGATGACTATCCCACAAAATGATTCTATGAGCCTTCTGGTGAGGAAGGAACTGTACAAGATGCAGCCATCTTGTTAACTTTCCACTTTGCTATGTCAATGGACCCAGATGGCCAGGAGTATCGAGAAATTCTTTGCAGCACAGGCTGGATTTTCTTCATAGTGTTTGGGAAATTTTGTTCTGAGTAGAGTATAAAAACCCTTACAATGGATACTTTGGTTAACTATGTATATTTATTTTTTGCACTTCTTATTATACACACCAGAAGATTTAGGAGATCATGTTGCTCATGGTTGATTTAATTAGTACTTGGGGAATTGGGTCTGTCAGGTTACATGGCTGCTTGCAGAGTGGAAATTCTCAATTAGCTAATGAATGCACAGAAGCCATGTTTTCTCATTTTCACCTTTTACCCTTTGCCCAATTTCAGAGAATAAAATAGGCCAGTTCTAATTTTTGTCAGGACAGGATTAATAGCTTCAGTTCACACAGCCAACATAGGGTTGCCTTTGTCATCTCACAGTGCAGCATTAAGTACAAACCACTTAGATACTCTCATTTCTAGCAGTTCATATGTTTTAAGTGTTTGAAATGTTGAGGGTTTTTTAATGGATCATTGTGTTTTCACATTTTAGTAGATTCATTTTTGCTTTTTCACTGTATGGGAGTCATCATTCGTTACCAAGCAAATGGATTCTCTTTGAAATCAAAATTTCCCTTCCAGCTCTACAAAACTAGCACATACTTCTGTGCTAGTTGTCTTGCAAGTCGTATTAGGAAATATTTTTTTTCTAGTCTGCTTCTATTTGTGTTTCTTTCCTATGCAATACTTTTATAGCATTGTTATAGTGTTGCCAGGACACCCAAAGCAAGTCACATAGCTGGCTTCAATGACACCATTGATAAAACTCAGATGGATATAACGGTGGCTGCACTGGGCATCAGGAAGTGGTGTGTGTATCCTATGCAAAATAGTATACTCAGCAACATTTTGAAAACTGAGTAGTGGGCAGAGTCTCAAGGTTTCTCTGTAAAACAAAAATTCAGTTGGGGAAGACAGACTGGTTTTGCTGGTTTGGTTTTTTTGTTTTTTATTGTTTTAATCTTGTATCTATTATTACACAGTCTTTTCTATGATCTTGTTGCTAAGGTCATTCACAGTACAAACATTACTTCCATTTAAACAACAGAAAGCTTATGAATATATTGGAAGGGAAGAGGGAAGATTCTTTTCCTTTCTTTTTAGATATGGAAACTCACTCAGCAATAGAATTGATGAGATTACAACTGATTTGTTTCTCTATTATGAAGATACCAAGACTATTTTAAAAAAATTATAAAACTAGATTGTGGTCAAATATTATTTTTATGTAGGTGGTATTTCAAGAAAGCCCATTTCTTCCCATAGAAGTAGGTAATTGTTATCCAAGACTGTTACTGTAAAATTAATTAGAGGGAAAAAAAAAAAAAAGAAATATTAGAAAAAAAGTTCATCCTTGCCTCAGTGCTAGAAAGTGATTACTTCCTTTTTTTTTAACATGAAAATTATTTTCTTTGATGAGCAATAAGAAAAAAAAGCTGATGAACAATGTTTTTCTTCTCTGATTCATTTTCCAAATAAGTTTCTCAAAGAAGATTCCCGCTGCTTTAAAATAATGCAGAACATCATAGTAAATAATTACTAATAAAATGGTATTCTCTCTTTCTGCAACTACAGCATAAGCTGGTTGTTTTACTGTAAAGAAACCTGGATTAAAAGTATGGCATACCTGAATTACTGAAAAGGTTCAAAATAAGCTAAACATTTTATATATAGCTTTCTGCATATAACAATAATTGCAAAATTCTGATTCTTTTAGAATTTGGCCTGAGTTCTTTATTCACCTTCAGACTTATTCAAGTATTTTCACCTTTCCATTTAAAAGTGATACACTATGCACATTTCTATTAAATTATATTTTTCAGAGGTGGAAAACAAAATAGCTGCTATTCACATCTGTGATTACATGGCATGGTCACAATTCACCTGAGAGTTATAGCCAATGAAGAAATGTTGAAGTTAGAGACTTGTCTGCATCTGTCTATATACGAAATACCTCCTCAGAATGAAATAAATTATGTCAGAGAGTATAACCAAAATAGCCTGTAGGAAAAAAAGGTCAAATTCAAGTGGTTTCAAAACTGGATGTTTGAGGTTAAGTACTGAAGATCCCCATTTAGGCTATGGGATATGAGTACTTCAGATAACAGATGACTGAGTGCTCATGAACCAGTGTCATAGCTATGAAGTGATCTTTACAGATGGAGCATAACCTGAGGCCAGAACACTCAAAAGCCCTGAGCCCTCAAGCTCAGCAAGGTTAAACACTGATTAGGGGTAGCCTTTGATTCTTTGCATCACATTCATGGTTTGTCACTCCAGGCCATTTGTTCCAGATAAGGATAGTAACCTCTACATATTCTTTAGGCTTCTAAAATTTTACTAAACTATCTCTGCCTGAGTCCCTGCTCCAGTCCCAAACTCCAGTCATGAGTCAGCAGCTTTGGAGCCTATCTTTTCTTCTGCAAGTCAAAATGTAGCTGAATTCATAGAATGATTTGTCCATCAGTGAACACCTGACATCCAGCCAAGGTAAACCCATCACAATCTTCTCAAAAGAAATACTGTTTCAGTCTTGGCAGTTGGGAAGTACTTTATATCTTGTTGACTTCACCTGTTCAGTATTGTACTCTGCCATGTCTAGCCTCATTTCATCCTTGCAAAATAGCAGCAACTTAGGATGGGAGAAGGACTTAGAAATCAGAAGCACAGGTATAATTTGGATTCTGCAGTTTGGCTGAGAGCCTTCTTCAATCCACAAGAATATGCTGTCTCTCATCACTAGAAATGGGGAGGTTTTATGTCAGGAGTGCAGACACATCTGCTCATGACTGCTCTGTGCTGAGCGGCATTCTACTGGTTTGAACGCACAACCACTGAAGCCAGTGGAAAACCCCTCCTGGTTGCAGCAGGACCCATAGGAAAAGCACGGATAGCTTGGCCTATATGCACAAACTCATCCTCCTCAGCATGTTACAGCATCCTAGCTTAGCTTTGCAAAATACACGGACTACAGCTTGCATGCTGAACGCAGATGGAAAAGAGGGTTGTATTCAGCGAAGACTTTTTAACTGAAAAGACCTTTTAAAGCTTTACAGAGCAGGGGTATTTTTACAACCTCCATACTTGGTGGCTATTGGTTTTAATGTAAATGTGGATGGATTGCATCAAGTTATCCAA
Source organism: Chloroceryle aenea (assembly GCA_013399075.1). Lineage (NCBI taxonomy): Eukaryota > Metazoa > Chordata > Aves > Coraciiformes > Cerylidae > Chloroceryle > Chloroceryle aenea. The sequence continues at coordinate 126,825 of VWZY01008425.1, read as the reverse complement.
AGTCTGTTCTTCATATTTGGGTTTCATTTTCTGCCACTTCTTTTTAATAATCTTGGAAGCTCATAAAACTTTACACAAGTTACCATTTTCCTGACAGTATAAAAATCTTAACAAGCAAGAAAACATCTCTGCATTTAGACTGAAACAAGTATTCAGGATTAGTATTTGTCTTCCTTACTGATGTCTAATTACTGTGATTAGGTCTAGTGTGTGGTTGCACTGTTAATTATAAGTATTTATCTGTTTTTATAACATAGATGTCTGGTACTTTCTTTCAAAACTAAATTCTGAACATTTAGCACCCAACTGACAGCCCCTTGCTGCTTTCAGAGAATATTTTTTCATCAATAATCTCATTGATCTGTGTGAATACTTGCTCAGCAGAGGGAGTAAGAGGACTCTTACATACTGATTTTTCAAAGTGATTCATTGCTTAAGAAGCAAAGGGGACACATTCAGATATCCTGACACTGGTGGTAACATCCTCAGTACCTCCACTGACAATTAGCTTTGTGGTGTCAAAATATTTAATCAAAGTATTGGTGTCAGAACGTGACCCTTGACATGTTAAAGGGTCCAAAATTAATCCACCCCTGCATTAATGTAAAAGAGATGGGGGATTGCACAAAGCACTCCAGCATAGAGAGGGACACCTTTCTTACCAGTTACCCCTGCAGGCAAGAAGAAGCAAAGATTTCTTTGTGCTATCATCAGCCTTCAGAGTTTTGACAGGTCCAGAAGAAAAAGAGCAGTTTTCCAGGCCCCATGGAGTTGAAAGTCTGAGTAGACTCTCAGCATATTTGATGTACTGTTGGGCTGTACTGACAGGTCTGTCTTGTGCTGCAGCTACAATCTTTCCATGCAGAACAACTGCTTTTCCAGACACATGGAATACCCTCCAGAAAAGGAGCTGGTTGATCTGAGAAAGGCTGTGCCCAGTATCTTGTAAACAGACTGGTAATTTTGACAATTTCTGTAGAGAAAAGCCCATGCACAGATTTTATGAAATCTCTGCTCTTCATTGGTAGATCAAAGTCTTATCAGCTGTCACCCAGGGCTCAGGACCTCTTGGCTCATGCCTTGAAACAGACCTGCTTACAGACATGTGCACATCCATAAACAGCTTGTAAATCATATCCCCAAGTGCATTGTCCAGATGTCTTTTGGAGGTAGGTATACTTGGTATTTATGCTGGAGGCAATGTGATACACCATCTGCAGCAAAAAGAAACTCATACTATTCCACTTTCATGCATTTCAGCGACCAGCCCACAACTGGGCAGCCCAACCCATAACTTCATAAGGTCAATCTGCTGATTTAATCTTCCTGCAACTTGATCTTCCCAGTGTGCTCTCTCTGTATTGAGGTTTTGGCTCAGCAAAGCTACATAACATTTTCCTGTCTAATGAGGTACAATATATACCTCTTCTGCTGACTCCTGTAAGGATGAACAAAGGGAAATTCACTCATCAGCAGAGTGAGGTATCAGGCATAAGTGGGAACAGGCGCAGGAAGTCAGTCTCAAGATACACGCAGATATGGAGAAAGATTAACATCAGGCAGGATAATGTATTTCAAACACCACTTATTAACAGCCCATAACCATTATTGAACATACTGAATGAGATTTTTACAGGAAGCAATTCACCCATTTCCTAGTTTTTGGTCTTTCTGATGATCAGAAAAGAGCCTATGAAAGTCATTATGTAGAAGTGAGCATCTTCAGGATAAAATACCTACAAAACCTCACTCCTCTTTCCTTCAAATTACTCATATCAATGCAACTGCATTTTGCCAAAGTACCTCGTAAGTGAGATAGGCCTTTCAGAGAGAACATTTCAGATTAAAAAAAAATATAAAACAAAAATGTCCTGATGGAATGNTCTGCATTTAGACTGAAACAAGTATTCAGGATTAGTATTTGTCTTCCTTACTGATGTCTAATTACTGTGATTAGGTCTAGTGTGTGGTTGCACTGTTAATTATAAGTATTTATCTGTTTTTATAACATAGATGTCTGGTACTTTCTTTCAAAACTAAATTCTGAACATTTAGCACCCAACTGACAGCCCCTTGCTGCTTTCAGAGAATATTTTTTCATCAATAATCTCATTGATCTGTGTGAATACTTGCTCAGCAGAGGGAGTAAGAGGACTCTTACATACTGATTTTTCAAAGTGATTCATTGCTTAAGAAGCAAAGGGGACACATTCAGATATCCTGACACTGGTGGTAACATCCTCAGTACCTCCACTGACAATTAGCTTTGTGGTGTCAAAATATTTAATCAAAGTATTGGTGTCAGAACGTGACCCTTGACATGTTAAAGGGTCCAAAATTAATCCACCCCTGCATTAATGTAAAAGAGATGGGGGATTGCACAAAGCACTCCAGCATAGAGAGGGACACCTTTCTTACCAGTTACCCCTGCAGGCAAGAAGAAGCAAAGATTTCTTTGTGCTATCATCAGCCTTCAGAGTTTTGACAGGTCCAGAAGAAAAAGAGCAGTTTTCCAGGCCCCATGGAGTTGAAAGTCTGAGTAGACTCTCAGCATATTTGATGTACTGTTGGGCTGTACTGACAGGTCTGTCTTGTGCTGCAGCTACAATCTTTCCATGCAGAACAACTGCTTTTCCAGACACATGGAATACCCTCCAGAAAAGGAGCTGGTTGATCTGAGAAAGGCTGTGCCCAGTATCTTGTAAACAGACTGGTAATTTTGACAATTTCTGTAGAGAAAAGCCCATGCACAGATTTTATGAAATCTCTGCTCTTCATTGGTAGATCAAAGTCTTATCAGCTGTCACCCAGGGCTCAGGACCTCTTGGCTCATGCCTTGAAACAGACCTGCTTACAGACATGTGCACATCCATAAACAGCTTGTAAATCATATCCCCAAGTGCATTGTCCAGATGTCTTTTGGAGGTAGGTATACTTGGTATTTATGCTGGAGGCAATGTGATACACCATCTGCAGCAAAAAGAAACTCATACTATTCCACTTTCATGCATTTCAGCGACCAGCCCACAACTGGGCAGCCCAACCCATAACTTCATAAGGTCAATCTGCTGATTTAATCTTCCTGCAACTTGATCTTCCCAGTGTGCTCTCTCTGTATTGAGGTTTTGGCTCAGCAAAGCTACATAACATTTTCCTGTCTAATGAGGTACAATATATACCTCTTCTGCTGACTCCTGTAAGGATGAACAAAGGGAAATTCACTCATCAGCAGAGTGAGGTATCAGGCATAAGTGGGAACAGGCGCAGGAAGTCAGTCTCAAGATACACGCAGATATGGAGAAAGATTAACATCAGGCAGGATAATGTATTTCAAACACCACTTATTAACAGCCCATAACCATTATTGAACATACTGAATGAGATTTTTACAGGAAGCAATTCACCCATTTCCTAGTTTTTGGTCTTTCTGATGATCAGAAAAGAGCCTATGAAAGTCATTATGTAGAAGTGAGCATCTTCAGGATAAAATACCTACAAAACCTCACTCCTCTTTCCTTCAAATTACTCATATCAATGCAACTGCATTTTGCCAAAGTACCTCGTAAGTGAGATAGGCCTTTCAGAGAGAACATTTCAGATTAAAAAAAAATATAAAACAAAAATGTCCTGATGGAATGATGCTTTTGTCTATTTTAAGTTGGTCTATTGGGAGACACACTAAACTTGTGGAAAGAACACCTAAAACTACAGCCTATTTACAAGGGCTGATTCAAATGACACCAAAGAAGTCCATGTATCTAGGAGGAATTAAAAGCTACTAAAGAGCAATCTGACTACACAGAGGGAGATCAGGACTATCCCACCATAATGAAATAAAACTGGTTTAAGAAAGATAATCAACCCTAGAATTTTAAAGAAAAATTTCCAGAGTTCTAATTTTCTCTTGTGCAAAAGAAAAAAATAATCTGATTAGAGTTTTTACACATCAGAACCTTATTTTCAGAGTAGAACAGAAACAATAGCAGTGGACTTGGAGACATTAAAAAAAAAACATAAAAATTGTACAGGTCTGTTTATATATATTTTAATTGCTAAAAAACTTTTTAATAATTACAATAACAGAACTAAGCTGAATAGCTGGGATGTGCACATCTCAGCAGAGTTTGTCTGCGGGAGCCATTTTCAAAAGGTAACATCCAGATTATGGAATAGATGTGGTTTTTTACTTGCAGTATATTGTATCTCTATACTGTTTCTATGCTGGAACTGGAATCTTCTCTGATTAATTCTCTGGAGCTCTAGAGCAAGGTCCAGAGTTCCACATATTTTCCAAAAAGAAAAAGTTTCTGCTACTCAAATTTATAACCCAACAAACCCAACATTCATGCTTTGTTGTAAATTTCATCCATGTTACAGGAAGAAATGAAGCAGTGAAAATAATTACATATATTGAATCCTTCACTGCACAATGTAGTCTACATCTCTATGATATAGTATAAACCACAAAGGAAATCCACCTGTTATCTAACTTCTTCATAGTACAGAGCCCTTACATCTCCTTGATTTAAAATTGATGTAAATTTAAGCATGTATTCAATTATTCCAAAGAAAATAGTGAAACCAGCAGAAGAACTAGAAATAGAAATTATGAGCATTGTTGTTTAATCTCATTTTATATTTCTGGTTTCCTCAGATTGCAAAATCTCTTGTGGATAGTATATATTTTTATACTGCTAATAAATAGATAAATAGTTAATCATTATGTCTGTTATAACCATATTCAGATGATCAGGAGTTAACCAACCACAGCCACATTAGAGTCTTCCAGTTGTCCAGCGTGTTTCAAGTTTAAGAAACAGAAACTAACATCACTGCTCGCTTTCACACCAGTGCCTAGGAAAGAAAGGTGCCATTGATTGCAAGTCAACAGGAATTTCCACGCTTGAACTGAGTGACCCAAAATAATACCATACTTCTCGTCTGCCTTGCTTCATTCTATGCCCTTAAAGCCATGCAAAATGCAGACATAGTGAGTTGCAGTCTTTTTAAAATAAAAACAGTGTTTGTGCCCAACCTGTGAAGCCTTTCTATGGAAGCATTTGTCAAAGCAGATGGTGTCCTTTTCATAATCCAGGTTGCAGAAATGGCAGTGAAGCAGTGTGCATATTGTGTAAAGGTTGTAAATGTCACAGCCTGTTATTGCCTGGGCACCTGTACAGAGCAGGTGTCAGTGCTATAAAAGACATCCATCCTGAGAGGCCCCTTTTCTGAAGTGGAGAGGTATGCACTGGAACTGACTGCAGCTTCTTTTGGTTACCCATCTTCATCTCACACTGGACAATGGAGCAGTCAGGAAGGGTTAAACCATTCAACAAATGCAAGTGAATGACAGGAGAGAAATAAAATAACAAAATGTGCTGCAGGCGAGTATAAGCAATGCCTCCAGCTCAGCCAAATCTAATGCTGACCACCCTCCAAATGGTAATGCTTTCAGATGCAGAACTGAACCAAAAGTGCTTGGCAAAGGACTTTCTAAACTGTGGACAGAATAAGATGGGTTATTACTATTATTCTTTATTTCTTCAAGATATATTCAAGCACTGCAGTGATGAAAGCTCTGTAAGTATCTTGATATACCATGCTATAAAACTCAAGGTGCTGAGTATCTAATTCTAAAGATCACAAAATACTTGTAACTCAAACTTGGCCAACTAATCCTGTGCATGACAAGAAATATATTTCCGACCTTAAAATTAATTTAACTCCCAAGTGCTAGTTTATGTGCATTTCCAAATGTTTGTGCATTTTTATTATGATATCATATATGTCAGTGAAGACAGTTCTCACTTCTGTGCCTGTTAAGATCATGGAGCGGATCCTCCTGGAGGCACTACTGAGGCAGATGAATAACAATGAAGTGATTGGCTACAACCGAAACGGCTTCACCAAGAGGAAATCATGCCTTACTAACCTGGTGGCATTCCATTGAGAAGGTCACAATATCAATAGATGGGGGAAGAGCAACCGACATCATTTACCTGGACCTGAGCAAAGACTTTGACACTGTCCTGCATGACAATCTGGTCTCCAAGCTGGTGAAATATGGGTCTGAGGGATGGACAATACAGCGGATAAAGAACTGGCTTGATGGACGCTCTCAAAGAGTTGTTGTTAATGAGTCTGTATCCAAGTGGAGACCAGTGTCAAGTGGAGTCCCTCGAGCATCAGTACTGGGACCAGTCTTAACATCTTCATCAGCGACATGGACAGTGGCATTGAGTTTACCCTCAGCAAGTCTTCCAACACCAAGCTGTGTGGGGTGGCTGACACACTGGAGGGAAGGGATATCATCCAGAGGGACCTTGCCAACCCCATGAAGCTCAACAAGGCCAAATGCAAGGTCCCCCATCTGCTCAGAGCAATCCCAAGCACCAATATAGGCTGGGCAGTGACTGACTCAAGAACCAGTGACTGGCTCAAGAACAGCCCTGAAGAAAAGGACTTGGGAGTACTGGTGAATGAGAAACTCAACATGAGCCATCAGTGTACTCTTGCAGCCCAGAAAGCCAATTGTATCCTGGGCTGCATCAAGAGAAGCATGTCCAACAGGTCGAGGGAAGTGATTCTCCCCCTCTACTCCACTCTCATGAGACCTCACCTGGAGTACTGCATCCAGTTCTGGAGCCTCTATTACAAGAAGGACATCGATGTGCTGGAACATGTCCAGAGAAGGGCCACAAGGATGATCAGCAGGCTGGAGCACCTCTCCTATGAGGACAGACAACTGAGAGAGTTGGGATTGTTCAGTCTGGGGAAGAGAAGGCTCCAAGGAGACCTTCTTGTGGCCTTCCAGTATCTTAAGGGGGACTACAAGAAAGTTGGGGAGGGACTTTTTAGGCTGTTGGGCAGTGATAGGACTAGAGGGAATAGATTAAAACTAGAGAGAGGTCTATTCAGGTTAGAATTAGGAAAAATTTCTTCACCCTGAGGGTGGTGAGACACTGGAACAGGTTGCCCAGAGAGGTGGTGGAAGCCCAGAGTGGTGGTGGTTGGAGATTTTTAAGACCAGGCTAGATGGAGCTCTGAGCAACCTGATCCTTGCCATTGGCAGGGGAGGTTGGAACTAGATGATCTTTAAGGTCCCTTCCAACCCTGACAATTCTATGATTCTATGATTCTGTAGTTGAATACTATTAGGATTTGTTTATTTCATGCATGGAAAAGACAAGAGGACTAAACTCAGGGCTGATTTAAAATGTCACAGATCTGCCAAAGTCAATAAAATCACAAATACGTGCATAAAGGGAAAGCCATCACATGAGTTTTCTTGAGTACTGTTTTTGTGCTGTTTTCAGTAACAACAATGATGTTTATTAGTGTTACTACTTTTATAATTTTTCTAGTTAGTCTTTGTAATTTTTTCAGATATTCATATTTGGAAGAAAATTTCCAAGAATTTGTTTCTTTTCAGGACAGGGTACATTTTTAGGAAGCTTGAAGTCAAATAATTAGGGAACAAGATTACAAATCAGCCAGTATGCTGTTGACAAGGCAGTTTTCTCCTCTCCATTTTGGATGCTTTGTAATACAGGGATCAAAAAGTTGATTAATTAGGGACTACACAGAACTCTGATCATACATTTAAAGAAAATTCATGGCTCAGAGGTTATGAACTGTAGTAGAATATGTACTTTTACTGTATTTGCAGCCACTAGGTGCCACTCTGTGCTGTAGGAAGATCCAAGCACCAATACTGGTAAAAAAAAGAAACAATGTCTATTTTCAAGCTATGTGGAAGCATGTTCTTTTTTCCAATAGATACATATCTTCTGTATGCTCTCTGTAATGCTTGCCTATATCATGATGTGTTCAGACAAGTAGAAGTAAATCTCAAAAGTTTTTTGTTCTTGATTTTTGAACAGTTTGTTCTTCAGCCTTCAAGCTCTGTTACTGTGGAGGAATAAAATGGGGAGAGACATATATATATATAAAAGTGGCTTGCTTGCTAAGCATAGCATTACTATGTCAATACAATTATTTTTAAGCTAAGCATCTGAAAGAGATATGTAGGAACAGCAAAGTTAAATCAGCATTGTATTGATATATAAAAGTGCTGATGGTGCAAGGGGAATACAAGCCAATCAACAGATTAATTGTTATCAAGAAAAATACTAATAGCTTCTCATTATCACAACTACAACGTATCTATTAGAGAGGATTGTATCTCTGTCTTCACCTGCTCATTAGAATGATTTATCTCTTATTAACACTCAATTAGAAGAAAACCTATTCTGAGTTTACTTTTGCATGCAGTCTCACAAGAGATGATTACTGCTTCCAAAGAGGGAAGAACTTAGGCATGAGACAACATTTGTGTTTGCAGACCAGAAAGCCAACCATGTCTTGTGCTTCATGAAAAGAAATGTAACCAGCAGGTTACATTCTTGTAAAACCCTCTTGGAGCACTGTGTTCAGCTCTGGGTCTCCCAGTGTAAGAAAGACATGGACCTCTTGGAATGGGCCCAGAGGAGGGCCAGGAAGATGAGCAAAGGGCTGGAGCTCTTCTCCTGTGAAGATAGGCTAAGAGAGCTGGGTTGTTCAGCCTGGAGAAGAAAAGGCCCTGGGGAGACCTTACAGCAGACTTCCAAGGGATCTTAGGGGCCTACAAGAAAGTTGGAGAGGGACTGAAAAAAACAGAAGCAAAAGTCACAAATAAATCAACCCTCAAAACCCATAATCCCTCCTTTAATTTGCATTCGGCTCAACTGCTTCTGAATTCAATCATTATTACAACTTTACCACCCTTACCTCCAGTTCAAGGATACCATCAAAACAAAGCGTATGCAATCTATTCTTAGAGCACCATTGAGTCTTTCTTTTTTTTTTTCTTTTTTT
>VWZY01008425.1:46717-117955 GCA_013399075.1 Chloroceryle aenea | reverse complement strand
TTTTTTTTTTTTTTTTTGAAGGCAGCTTGACTAGGTGTTTCTATTCCTCTTTCCCTTCACAATTTCTGCTGGAGCAAATAGCACCATATTCTTCAGAGTTTACTTCTAGTGTGAAAAATTTCTCATTAATTGGCTATACAGTGTTTTGCAACTGGCTGGGTTGATCATTTTGCAGCTACCCAGAATTCAAACCTTTTTCTGAAAACAACATAAACTCAAAAGTTAAGGGAGGAAGCATTGATTTCTCACTGACAATTCAAATATATGTCTTGAGTTAAATGACCACTTTCACTTTGTGAAAAATGGGTGGACTTGCTGTCAAAAGAGCCTCTTCATACTTTAGACTGTATTGTAGGAGACTTTTAACTAGATCAGGCACCAATATTAGATCTGAACACTGCTGGTACAGCCAGGAACCTTGCACACTCAGAAGGACTGGTAGAAAGAACTCTAACCTAATATTTCACACTTAACGAAAGAGGTATGAACAATAAATGCCAACCTCAACTGAAACAGTTAATGTAGCATTTGAAGACAAAACCACCTCAGAACATAAAAGAATCCAAGAAATTCAAGGCATCCAACATTGATATATTTATTGATAGCCGTAGACAATTTACATTCACTTCTAAGCTTGATATAATTTGGATTTGAACTAAGACTAGGAACTAAAGCCACAGATGGAAGATTTTATCATTTCTATACATAAATGCATTTCCCTTGGCACCTCTGAAACTTCAGTACTTCAGACTTGCCTGAAAGAGGTGATAGGCATAAATCTGCTAAAATTCTTAAAAATATTCAAAATCTTCCTGTCACTTCTGATCAAGTCTTTTCCTGCAAGACATGAGTCCTCCATGAGTAGAGTTATACAAGGTCAGTTTTCTGGTTTAATATTTTTTTTAAGTGCCCATGGAAGCACCAAATTAATTGCTGAGGAAATTTGAGCTCAAGTGACATTCACGTGTAGAAACATATCTCCAGTACTTCACAGCTGCTTGCCTTCCAACCCAGACATTTCTATGTTTCTATGTATTATTGATATTCTCATTACAGCTAGCTAATTCCACATAAAACCCAGTGTAATATGGATTCATACTCAGAAAAGGATCCAATAGATGATCACCACCTTTATTAATAGATCAAACTCTTTAATTTCCATAAAATTTAGATCACATTTAAGGTCTCAGATTTTTTCTTTCAATACATTCCACGATAGAAACCACTGAGACATGAAGTATCTAAGAGCCTTACAGTGACCACCAAGTCCACAAAAGTCTACCAAGTCCAACTTTTCTGGCTCAGCTGAGTTCTCCAAAGAGGAAGATAACACTTTCTGAGGCCTGTATTTAAGCATCCAGAACTTAAGACCATGACAGACATTGCAACCATCTGTTTTAGGAAAAAGAAACATATCTTCAATCTCATCTATATTGCACATGGATAAATATACACATGTTCCAAAAAAAAAAAAAAATGTGGCACACCAATTCTCATACTTCTGCCACTGGAGAGGACTGACAGGCAAACACTGTGACAGAAGGCATATTCACATCTTTGATGGACACTGATTAGGAGACAGTCCAAAGTTGCAGAAGTCGGATGACTGTACAAGATGCAATCTTAAGTGATCATCTTTGTACAAGGCCTGCAGAGCTCAAAGAAGTAAAAATTTAGTCATTTTATTGACAAATGCAACTCTGCAGACACAATTAACAAATTTACCAAGACAATGAGACTCTCACACAACAGTCCTCAGAATAATGTCATGTGTAAGGACACTGTAAGGGCACCATTTTTGACAGCAAAGGTAGCAATATCTGACTAAAATATTCAGGTAAGTACATATATCAATGAAGTACACACGTTAATCGTTGTTTGTGTGTCCACTTCAGAAAGTTCTATTATTTATTATATTTAATTCAGTTAAGCATGTTTAAGAAGTAGGAGCTAACTGTTAGCTACAAAGGTAAACAGGGAAGGAAAAAAATAAGATATTAGTGTCAATAAGCTTTATGAACTCTATTAGGAGAGTATAATTGAACGTTAATGTGTATTCTCTGTTTTGATTTCTGTAGTTCTTTCATTAAACTAGCATTCCAGATCTTCATGTAAGATCTGTCATCTTATCAATAAACATGTAGACACATTTCCATTTAATTTAATTTATTTATTTAGAGTTCACTAAAAAAAGTTAATTCCTTGGATCCTAGATGATATATGTATGTTTTATTACTCTTGTTTCAATTTTCTTCTGTTCCCAGCAAATTTTACCATAAACAAAAGTTCATAAGCCTTGATTCAAAAGGTATAACCACTACATAATATTGTAAAAGCAGGGAAATATGAGGCCATACAGCAGCTCTCACTTTAGTTAAAAGTACTTTTAATGACTTCATCCTTCATGGTTGCCCAAAGCACCCTGTGAAATAAACCTTTAACTCTTACATCGTTTCTGTCTTAAGGGTAATGAGCCATATGCGAAGACATCTGCAATGCCTGAAAAGAATGATCATTAATTAGATAGAAGACAGGACACTTTCTGATTGCTGATATGGAAAAAAAAAAAAGCCTTTCAAAAAGTCACTGGCATTAAGAAAGACCATTTGTCCTTTAGTTTGCAAGATGTGAATACTGTAGGTATGAATTTATTTCTTGCCTGTGCTGGGGAGTAAAATTATTACAGAGTGAGAGCAAGACACCAGGGAGGAGACAGAGAGCCAAGAGAGGGAATTCTGTGAAAAAGGCTAAGACAACAGCATATGTTGTTTGTATAGAAAACTCTTTCTGACTTATCTGAAAATTTTGAAGGAAGACCCAAAAGCAGGTCACAGATTATTGGCTTAACTATCTTTTTTTTTTTTTTTCCCCCTGCTTTAAATGCCCTTACGTTACAAATTACGAGGTCAGATACTCTAATCTTGCAGCTTTCTCTGGAACTAGGTGAATACTTGGCATCTACTCCTGACTGAACATCCATTTTGAGACAATTTACACCTTTATGTGACACTGTCTGGTGTCACATATACTTCAGGGACAACCTTCTCGATGAAGCACATTAATCTCTACCTGCAGTAGAGTTGGGGGGGTTGTATAAATTTGTGATTTCTTCATTGGTAGCAATCTCTGGCTTTTTTTCTGGCTTGAAGAAAAACAACTGGAAATGTTTTGCAAGTAAAAGAGCAGGATACATGCATAGGATAGAGAAAATAATTTACAGGGAGTAGTGGAAAGAATGATTCATGCCAGACCAAGATAAGAAGAATGAATCGTTACCTAGCTGATCTATCCCCATTGATCATAACGGAAAATGAGACAGCTAGTTCAGAACAGATCACTGACTTTTAGACTCCTGAAGTCAGATGACCATAATCCTTGTCAAGCTTGAGAGATTAGTGGTTTGGCGCCCCAAATTCTACATGTTCTTGGAGGTAGATCCAGTCCAGAAGTTGGTTTTATGCACAAGTTTAGTTGTTATATCCTTCTTGGTTGTTATATCCTCAGAGAAGGAGTATATTTGCCAGGAAACTTGCACTTTTTATAGACTTGCCAGTACAGTCTTTCATCCTTTATAATGGCTACACACATAAATACCATTGACTTTTACAGTAGTTGTGCTTTACTGCTCTGTCTGTGTGGATCCATGGTTTATACTTCCTAACTGATAAGAAAAGTAACAAATTAAGGTTATGCATACAACATTTACATATTTGGTGTACTAATTGATCAGTAAATAGAATACTCCTTCCTAATGTAAGAAACCTCAGTATACAAGGTACAGGCTAACTAATGCATGCAAAACAGAGTTGATACCCAGGTACAGAAGTAAAAAGTCATAAAGTGAACATAAATCATCTTGGATTAGCATGACTTTGATCTTGAATTAATAAACTCTGCTGTTATACCATGTTTAAACAAGAGTTACTTGATGTCACAGAACTTTGTAACATGGAGCAAAAGTGCTCTAGTCATTCATTTCCAGCTAGATAGAAAACTGAAGCATATCTTTACACTATTATGTACAGTTTCTTATGGTTTCCTTTCACTGACCCAACAATTTATAATCCAGTGATTTCCACGTGCTATTGAAGACTTCACAGGGAAGGAACAACTAGAAAATTTAAAAAACTTCCTTCACAATTTATGTAAGAGGAGCATTTCTTAATAGGGAGCTCTGGTGCATCTGAGCTTAGATTTTCAGGAAATAAGATGTGTCCTTAGTTCCCAAGTTTTAGATACCTGTTTAAATGGAAGCTGTGGGTTTTGTGAACACGCACTCTCTGATTTTTCTGAGTCTGCTTTGCTGAGGAATTTGTCCTCAGGTAAGCCTACACATGGAAGCATGACTAAAAGAGGATTTAGATGAATTCTGTGAGTCTCTGGAATGTAATCCCGTGGCATATGGAGATAGCATCTGAATAATTCTACCAAAATCAAGCCAACATTGTGATTAATGTATATAAATGACCTGTGGAAGTTAGAAGTAATAGTTGAAACAAAAAGAAATAATAAGTACCAAGGGAAACCAAGAGGTGCAGTCTCTTCCTTATACTGCTGTTAACTCCAATTAACTAGACAGTTTCTACTAGATTCATCATAAATAGAGTGGTCCACTGAATAATCTCTACATTTTTCCCAAGAGAGTAGGAAAATACTCAAGAGTTTATCAGTTATGATATCTTCACTGTTTAGGACGTTGGATATACTGACTGCTTCTTTCTCAAAAGTAACACAGTAGCACCATATATAAAATAGCAGCTCCTCAAAGGAGTTTCTCATGGAGTAAGGGAGTTGCAAGTCTGTACTACTATTTCTTAAGTCACCAGTTGTTCAAAGCAGTAAATAAACTCTTCATAGCATATTAAAATAAAATAAAAAAAAAGGTGCTTAAAAAATGTTAATATTTATACTCTAGTAAAGAAAATTAAAGTGATCACACTACTCAGTATGGAACTTTCTAGTGACTAACATGGAGGAACTCACAGCTATCAGACAAGGAGACAGACCTCAGGTGACACCTGGAATTAAGAAAAATACACACTTGAACCATTGGGAGAAGATTGCTTTAAATGTGGGGTTTTGCTCTAAACAACAGCTTGGCAATTTCTGATTTTTAGAAGGAAAATCTGTTCCCTTTTACTTGAAACACTTATGGATCATAGCCCAGCCCTCAGTGACAGATGTTGATAGCAGAAAAACTACAGATGACAGAAATTATCATAATAATAATAATAAATATTATTAAGATACTCATCCTGTCAACACTTATTTGTAACCTTAATGTGCCACAGACAAACATTTCTATGTTTGTGGCATGAGGTCCCAAGTTTAACTGGATTTTTTTTCCTTTTTTTTGTTGTTGTTTGTTTGTTTCAATAACATGGCCTGTTTGTCATTTCCCTGCATTTGTTACTAGGTACAGCAGAAGCTGAGTTATTAGTTGCAGAGACAGGAGATAAGCAGTCAGTGATTTTCAGGCTTGAGGTCGCAAGCCTGGAAACATCAATAGGAGCAGGACTATAATCCTGAAAACAGTCAAAAGCAGAAAAGAAAAAGAAAAAGAAAAATACAGAAAGGAAAAAAGAAAGAAAGAAAGAAAGAAAGAAAGAAAGAAAGAAAGAAAGAAAGAAAGAAAGAAAGAAAGAAAGAAAGAAAGAAAGAAAGTTACTAGTATAAGCTTTAAACTCTGCTTCAAAAGGGATGTGATAAAGCTCTCTAGGTATTCCAAACACCTTTGTAAAGGAAGTTAACGAATTTATTATTTCACATCTGGGGAAAGAGGCTCCTGAAGGAAAACAGCCCCGACTGATCATACTGGATTTCAAACAGAGCTGTTCCTGATAAGCATACTGGGAGAGCAGGGTTATATCTCAAGGGGGAGATACACCTCACATACCCAAGCAAGTAGACATGGCCTCCTCAGTCCCCTTTCAGCTCAGTGAAAGGAAACAGGAAGTCACAAGGCACAATAAAGATGGCTGCTTCAGAACCTAGAGAGCCAGAGGGTGTCCCTCCCTCAGGCTTGTATGGGGAGCCGAGGGACAACATTGCAGGCTTGAACTCAGTGATCTAAGGTGAAGTGAGACACATCCCACCCCAAAGCACTGGGTTCAGGAAACATACATAATTTGGCATCCTAAAAGGATTTGGAAGGCAGGACAAGATGATGATGACTCACTTTTGGCACCTTTAACAGCAAGATTTGTACCTTGGGACTCTTCATGCTGGAGATTATGCTCACAGACAACTATACATGCACGTTTAGTAACATCCCGCCAAGCTATAGCACTTCATCCTCAGGCAACTATCTGCCTTTCTTGCCCCTTACCTCCTCCACAGAAGCAGCCATCTTCCTCCTCCTTTTTCTCTTTCCTCACACATGAGCTATCTCTTCCACACTTGTGTCTCACAGCCACCCCTCCTTCTCCCTTACCATGATCCACCATACTCAGCTTTTTCGGTACATCTAAGAGACCACTTACTGGTAGAAATTTTAAGAAGTCCATTTTAATATACTTTGTCTATTTAAAAATGTTGAAAAAGTAGATCTCTTCAGTTTGAAATGGACACCCACCCTCCTGACACTGGGCTATCAAAGACAGACAAATATGAGCTTAACAGAATGTCTGTGCACTGTTTGTATGTCTTCAAAATTCTTGTCCCATGGATGCCCTAGAATTTTGGTGGATCTTTGATAGAAATGTTTTTAAAGACCTCTGGGAGTGTGGGGGAGAAAACACCATTTCCTTTTTCCCAAAATATAGGGATTTTCTTATTCATCCCTTGCTACTCTAAGGATGATAATGTTGCCTAAATATATGTGCTTCACATGATATTTTTCTTTTCGGTCTCATCGGCTGGAGCACTGTGGTCCAATTTCCTCCCCAGCAACGGAACCATAAATTGGCAAGCTCACCAAATGAAGGAACATAAGTGTAATTGCACTTAATTGACAGGCCATGACACACAGCAAACTACAAGTTCAAGGGCGGAAACATTAATGACAGCAGTGTGTATATATAGCGGCAGTCATTTTTGAACAGGAATAGGATGCAGAGATGTTTTAATTGCCATACTTACTGTTTTACACGCTGTGCTACATTTAACTTATTTGAAAGATAGTATGCAGGTTGCACAGCATTAGAACATTAATAAATTGCTGCTGCATGTGGTTCCAGCCGAAGAGGGAATATGATCCTCAGCTCATCTCAGGCTGCACTTTAGAAATACTCATCACTTACTTAGCCAGGGGAAAATTGCTTCCCTTATTAACTTTTCTTATATTTCAAAAAAAGTTACACAAATCATTTTTATCAAGGTGAGTCACCTCAAATCCTGTTAATGTTTCCATGTTTTCTATTAATTGCAGAGAAACCAGAGCAGGCAGCAGTTTGCATAACCTTCAGGACACAATAATGTCTATCCATACCATGTCTTTCTCATGGCTCAGAGATCACATATTCTGTTGGTTCATCTCTAATGTGCGGCTGTCACTGACTGTACCTTTAATGTTCTTCTCCTAATGGAAAGCAATTAAGGGCAATATTTTTTAAAGGGACTAGCCAGAGGGGTGGATTATAACTTAAAAGAGGACTGATTTTCAGACAGTGCTTGCAAAGTGCTTAAAATTGGCAGGGGAAAAAAAAATTATAAACCGCAGAAGTGATCATGATTTGAGAAATCCTGCCCACAAAAAGTAACTCAGAATTTGATGGGCTTTGCTATAACAAAGATGTGTATAACCACTGTTCTGTATAGGTACATTTCAAACATATAGCTAAACTCTGTTCATCTACTGAAGCTAAATCCCTTATTGCTATGAGACAAAATGCACAGTCTATGCTCACAGAAGACCACAGTATTGTTAATACTCAGGTGTTGAAGAGTGTCCACAGAGTTATGTGTTTATTCACTATGCCATTTTCTGAAGGGATAAAATCTTTAGTCCTACTCCTTATACAGCTGGTTCCACTTGAATGCACACACACCTAATCTGAGGAGTGATTTAGTACAGGAAATTTTGAGTCATAGCTTCAAATTTTACTCTTCGTCCTTTATGCTAGCTGTTATTGAATGTGCCTTTATACAAATTAACAGGGGCCAATTAGCAAGAGCTTCAGATAAGCCTTTATGTATTTCATTGTATAGCAAAGAAATTAAATGACTGATGTTTTATCTTGAAGTTAGAAAACCAAAATAGCTGTTATAATACCAGCACAGACCTATCCTCATAGGACCAACACATTCAGAATATTCAGAATATGGATACGTTATGAATTATAAACAGTTGACATACACAAATGTAGGAACAATATAGATGTCATTACAAGATCTTCTGTTGTTTCCTTGATTTTCTACACATTAGCTTGGAAATGGTATATAATTTAAGATCTACATTTGCTTAACTCTTTCAACACTGGTAAAGACAGGACACCTACAGAAGCAGACTAAAATCAGAAGACTACACAGAAAGACCTTCATTGTGTATAAGTTTACTCTTAGATTTATACCTGAGTGTTGCTTACAGTTGTACTCTGTTGTGCTTAGTTTTCTTATTACTTTCTCTTCATGATTCAAAGACTCATACATGAAATGGAATATGAATTTTCTTGGCAATGGCAACACTTGTAGCTGCTTTTCAGGACTGGTACAAGAAAACAATTCAAATCAAATCACTTTGGTTTTCCACTCACCCACTGTTGTGCACCTCAGAGTTTACAGAACAGGTCTTTGGCCTTTTGAAAAACACATTAGTTTTGCCACTAATTTCCTGATCTCAATTCAGTTATACAGTAAAGAAAGAAGGCATGGTGTTATAGAAACATCCATCTCCATAATTCACATTATGGAAAGCTCTGTCACATTTTATCTTTGTGGACAGTTTCACAAAGTTGTATGACAAAGGTTTGACACATTTTTAAGCAGACAAGACTGACACTACAGTGGGCAACACAAAAGAACAAAAATCAATCAATCAAAAAAAACAAAAAGGTATCACACAGAGAAGGATCAAGAAGAGCAATTGGAAGGATCAAAGGTCTGGAATAACCTGTGTGGAAAGACAGTAAGTATTAGGGCTGTGATGAGAAGACAGAAAACAACAGCTTTAAAGTATCAGATCTGCAAAAGGATTGTGAAGTTCCAAGGAGCACAGGAAAGGCTTGTCTGGGGAGACTGCAAAACCCCCATCACTGAAGGTCTCAAAAACACACCAGAAAAACATCTGTCAAGAACAGATGTATTGCTGACACTGCCTTCAAGGTCTTAAAGGGGTTTTCCAGGCTTTTTTATAAGATATTTATACATTACTTCATTTCTTAATGCAAACACACACTTAGTCTTCCAAACAGCACAGAAAATATCCAAACAATGCCCTAACCATGATTAAGTCCACGCAAAAAATGTGCTGAGAATTATCTTAGTGTTTAATAGTGTAAGCACTCAAGTTCCAGTGCCCATGAATGTTTTCTGCCAATGTTTAATTTACTGGTATAAACATAAGTAATGATGGCAGTGACATAGCAGAGTAACTCCCAATCTCCTCTGGGTTTACAGCACTACACAAGAATAAATACCTGGTGCCAGAACCCAGAAGGTACTGCCATGGTGGCTGCTTGGGTCATAGTGGTAAGATTACAGTCCCTGAACAACATGCAGCTGAAAGGGAAATGAAGTTTGGGTGTTGCTTTTGCAACCTGAGATTAAAAAGAATTACATGAATGCTGTTTCCTAAACTACAAAAGGGAGGGAAGGGGTTGTATGTAGTTTCTGAATGAATCCAAGACTTCAAATCTTAAGGATAAAAAAATAGAACAAAAATAGCATGGAGACTCTTGTCATTGGTGCTCCCAGGCTACTCCCAGTGTTTCCATGGGGTATCCCCTGCCCATCTAAGAAAATTAGACTACAGAAAGTATTAAATATATGAATGTGACCTTCAGTTTGTATGGATTTGGGTTAATATGGTTTGGGTCTAATCTGCTACAGTATGGAAAATATTACCAAACACGAGCCATCTGTCTAGAAGCCAGAAGCACTGTTTAATGTCTAAACCCACATCCCAGGAATTGTATTTAATAATTACAGTCTTCAATTTTACTAATATGTGAGTGAACTGGATTGAAAGATGAGTCTTTCATCTCCTCTGCTGATTGACAAGAACTTTGAGAACACAGCATCTATAGTAGGAGTTTCCTTTATTCAAAATCAGGGTAGAGAAACCATCTGACATAAAAGCAAAGAAACAAGACCTCTTAGCCATCAGATCCCCAGTTCTGCCTTCCAGGCTAGAAACTCTTGGGCTTTCCTCTTTAGCACCATTAGTCTCACTGTCTCCTGACACAGTGGAAAGCATCCTGCTTTACATTCAAGCAGACAGTAGTTCAAATCATGCTATCATGCACTTCATGAATATTTTCTTCCAATACCTTGCAGCAGCACTAAACTCAGTAAGAAAATTACAAGGGAAAATTTCATAGTAAGTGAAGCCATGCGGCAATATCTAATGAGAACACAGCCTTTACCCTGATAAAAGTTCTTTGTGTTACTCTTTTACTAAGAGAGACTATGCCTATTTCACTGTACACATGGCAGATCAGAAGGGACTTTTATAGTGCTCAGCCTTAAAGTATCTTCTGAATGTACCTGGCATTGCTCTGATTTGCACTACCTACTGTTTCTCTTCATCTCAATCAAAGAGAATAGCTCTGAACAAAGATTAATGAAAATCATTATTAGGGTGATTATTCACAGAAATTAATTTTCCTATTACTGTTTGAGGCATTCATAATGGTGTGTTTATGGGTAAGAGCCATTTTCATTAGAGCTCACACACACAAACACTTTTTTAATATTAGGAATCAGCCTTAAATTAAAGGGACAAATGGTATCCTGGGTACAACTGTTGTTCTATTCCCTCTGCTCAAAAGAAAAAGATAAAATCTACTAAAATTATTTCCTAATTCCAAGTAGAAATGAGTCACAGATCACTACGCATCTTTCTGCATTGTTTGCATAATCATATTTATTGAAATCAGAAGTATTCATATTCCACTTTATGGTGAAGGTCCTGGGAGGTCCTTAAACCAATCTTTCCTTCAATTTCAAATCTGAGAGGGCTACACATCAGAGATGACATAATTTACAGCCAGAGAAATTTTTGACATTTATAGTCCATTTAATTTCCCACTTGCCAGTCAACTTGTTTGAAAAAAATTTGAAAGACATTTCTTTTTGCTGTGATCAGTACTTTTTATTTCCAAATAATACAATAACACATATCCACCACTCATCTCTACTTTAATGCCCACAACCATCGCTGATGTAATTATGGATGAGACACACCTTGCTCAAATTTAGGTATTATCCTGTACATCTGTACTCATCACTCTACTTTCCATTTCACAAGAATGTGAATCATCCAGATTAGTTCAGATATCTATTTTAGGATGAATCATGCCCAGAAGTTCCTCTTTCAATACTTTGGGCCACTGCAGATATCTAAAATTTAGAAAGATGAATGGTGACTTGTGTTTGCTGGTCTTGCTTGAGACACATGGCCAGAGCCTTTCTGGCATTCTGGATGACCACTACACAAGGAGTGAAAGGCTGGAAGACCTTGGTGCAAAAGATGCATCACACAACTTCTTAAGATATACATAATTTCTAATAAGAATACTTACATGGGCCTTGTTCCCCTCCCTGGTTGAATTTGGATGACTAACTTTTCTAAACTGTCCAAATATTTCAAACAAAATCATGACCTGTAGAAAAAACCACTCTATTTGGAGGAAAGTAGGTGTTGTCTTCTCACAGGTATATTATTAACCTTTCATAGAACCTGACTAGCCTTGTTTGAATGAAGACAGAAAATAAAGA
This sequence comes from Chloroceryle aenea, assembly GCA_013399075.1. Lineage (NCBI taxonomy): Eukaryota > Metazoa > Chordata > Aves > Coraciiformes > Cerylidae > Chloroceryle > Chloroceryle aenea. The sequence goes on along the minus strand of VWZY01008425.1, from coordinate 106,078 downwards.
TCAGGATTATGATGGCCTTCAGGCTTTTGCCATAATAAAATGTGACTGAAACAGAAATTAAGTCCTAATCCTGTTCCAGTAGAAAGCAGGATTATAGTGCAAGAAAATACTGTCATATCCTCAGATGCTGCTGCTATCAGGCTTCTAAGCATAGATTGACTTAGAGCCTTTGCACGGTGTCTCAGCAGTTTAATTTCTTTCTTCTTCAAGAAAGAAAGGAGCAGACAGGGCAAAAGCTCTCGACAAGATTCAAGTTTGCTACTGCTGCTGCTGAGGTGTCAGATTTTCAGGACAGCTATAGCTGCTGCAGGGGGTGATCATGCACTGGCAAGTTCAGTAGCTACTCAACACACCCTGACCTTTCTTGGCCTTTCACATAGCTTCAGAGCAAAGTTTCCACTGACTGTAATGTGCTGCTAATATCTGCTAATAAAGCTAACCTTGATCAGGCCCCTGTGTAGTGCCTGGGGATGGGCTCCAGAACGTGGCTCCACTATCTGTTTACCTTTCGTCCATCGTATAACAGTGAATCAATTGTAATAACTAATGGGAGAATTTTGGAAATCATGAGTGGATTCAGTGAACTCGTTGCAAATTAGGTGTGTTATTGGATACACACAGGACAATTTAAGTGCTAATATAATCTCTCCAGTTCTGATCTGTGAAATATTAGTCTTATATAATTTTACAATGTTACTGTAAGTTTCTTAAAGGCAGACAGATGATTGATATGTTGTAAATTGCAATACCTATAAAAGATGCGGCAACTGAACAAGATTTGGGTTTATCTCTCCAATGTAGCCATGAATTACCTGAGGGAATATGACAAGCAATTCATCAAAATAGAAACCACACAGTCAAATAAGAGTATATATTCCTCCAAAGCTTAAGCCAAAAACCATCAGAATTAAACAGCAGGCTTTCTTTTGGCTTCAGGAGGCTCTTGATGCAGAGCTAAAGGAAACTTCATGCCTAGACTAGAAGGCTGGGTATAAAGCAGTATAAGTTGTAAGTTGGAACAATACACATGTTCACCCTTTATGAATAAAACACTTTCCTGTGTGCAATTTATGCATCTTATTATGTTATGTTTCGACTCAGTGCCTTAATCTTTTCTATCCTGAAAAGGAGAAGAAAGATTTTCCTTTTAAAATAGTGAAATACTGTTCACAGTAAATACTGGCCATATAGATTTTTGAGTAGGAGATCCTTATAACTCCTTGCAGCATATTTGCCTCATTATACATGGATTTATTTGTTTTGGTTTTTTTATAACTGTGCTATTCTTATGTGTAAAAATACATTTCTTTCCCCAAAGTGAGCATATATGGCTTTATTATGGAAGAAGGATGTAAACATTCAATAACTGTGTCATTTCTATCAGAGAGAGAAAATAACCCCACTATGTTTCTATACCAGCCTTGTGATCTGCATAATTCTTTGCATGTTCTTTTATGTCACTCTATCATGCCTCTGTACACATTTGTGAAAATCTTGATGACCACTCCTGCTTCCTCAGAGAGAAGTGATCATCTGGAGATGCAGAAGTGGCCAAGATTTTTTTCCTACATCAGTACCCAAAGTGTGGGGAAAAAATCTCCAGCCTGTTCCAAATAAGAAAAATCAGAAGTGCCATCTGGTTATCAGACATGTTAAGTCTTTCAAAGAAATGAGTAGTGCATTTTTTATTAGCAAAACCAGATTCTGGCAGTCTCGAGCTTAGACATAACCTGACTTTAAATCCTGATGGATGTGTTGTGATCTGCACTGCCTATTCTTCTGGAACTTGAGCAGTTTCAGACCACATCTGCTGGTAAAACAAAATATATTAATTCTCCCTGTGGTATGTAATATGGAGCTTTGTGAAGTGCTTTTTACCAAAAGCCTGTTGAACTGAAATCTTTCTGTCATACATAGAACAAACACAGTAGAGACAGCTGTAGCATCAATATGCCTGCCCTGCCCAAGAGATCCCAGCACTGTTTGCTTGGTCAATCTTCCCTCCCTCTGTTGATTCCACCTCCTGCATTAATGGATGTTGGTAATAGCATCCTCTGAGACAGGGCTGCTTGTTCAGCACAGAGGATATTATTGAATCATCTCATATCCCCCCACTAAAAATGACCTGCAAGAGCAGAGAACAAACTAAAGATGATTTCAAGTTAACACCTGGTATGAAAGAGTACAGTCTTTCCTCAAGGTCCAGTCATCAAAACTTTCCAGGAAAAGCCGTTTATTTAAGTTTTGCCAGACTGCATAAACACAGACAATCTCAGACAAACAATAGTAAACATCACAAGCAAACTGTTCTGAGTTATGCCAGAAAACCAACTGAAAGCCTTATGAATGTGGATGAACATGTATAAAGAAACTGAGTACTTAAAGGAAGAGTTTGCTGTACAAATATTTCTCTTGTTATTCAGTTTAAAGAAATTTGACAAAATGTATTCAGAGAGGGGCTTTATCCAGTAAGAATCACAAAGATGGTAATATATAGTAAGATAACACTAATTTATCCATCAAACTGAGTAACAAAATGCAGATGTTCAGCGGCAGCAGCTTGGAAGCCAAAGAGTACAGTACATCAACTAAATCAGCTAATTACCTAATCCCAGTTTTGGAGCAAGGTCATTCAGCAACAGGACAACACCCTACTTTTCACTGCGCTCCTAAATTCTTAAGACCTAAAACCCACTTTCACAGGAACTATTTAAACTTCACTATTAGACATTTCCTTCACAGAGGCAAATGGGGTTTTATTTACTCAGTATCTGTAAAATTCTTCCTAAGTTCTTCACCATTAAATAAATTCCATGGATGGTGGAAGAGATACAAAGTCTCCTGCAGGGATATACAGGACTTTCTTCATAGGCTGCTTCTCACACCCATGGGTACAAAAGTGCCATCTTCTGAATGCTGTTCAGGTATTAGCCTGGAGGGCCTGATAAGCAGTCTTTTCATATGGTTCAAAATGGCCAAAGGGTGCTTCTTACATCATCTCCTTGAAGCCAAATACTTAGTACTACATTTTCTTGACCTCTCAGGAGAATCCATATTTTCCATTGAAAACACCAGAGTCAGGATTTTCCAGTCCAGGAAGCCAACGCATTACATTTAAGACAGACCAATGACACACTGGGTCTTCCACTCTCAACTCCTGCAAAGGCAGAGTTGGTAGTCCAGGTCTCCCCCGCCAAAGCAAGACAGAAAAGCAGCAGATACTCAGTGGCTTGTGGCACTGCGGTTGCCCAGAATACAGCTCCTCATTGAATTTGCACAATTATATAAATATAATATTACGCATTTCTTACATATAACAGTCTCGTTGTTGTCAACAATGAAGGTTTATCCATTTCTTTCAATGGAGCTTTTGTAGCTTGGTGGATATCTTCAATGATTTTCAGTGTTGTTTCTTAGCATGACCTCTCTTACCATACCTCCATCCCACTGCTGGGATCAGTTCCTCACTCATGGGCTTTGAAGTTCCCCAGTAAATAAAAGCAGCCATGGCCAGGGCTGTGGGAAACAAATGCCTAAGATGAGCTGTGTTAATCCTTTTTTAATCTTTGTTAACAAAGTGAAGTTGGCTTCACTGAGTAAATTTGGCATTTTTGACTAGCAGATCATTTATTTGTATGACAAAATACGTACCTCTGAATATCTTAAATTATTTCATTTTTGCCTGCAGTTTGTTATTTTGAATAGGTAGGTAGGTAGGTATAAGTATGTGATTTAAGTTTATTCTCAAATCTCAGTTTGAATAAAAATTTGGGGACTAAAAAGAGAAAGGAAAGGAATTGTGAATAAATTTAATGAGTGTTATCAGAAGCATATCAAGAAACTTGTTTTCTATTTTGGGGCAGTGCTGAGTGAATGTTTTTCTTTCTTATGATAATATTTTAGAAAACTGTAAGAATTTGAGTGAGCTGTAAAGGATTTGACAATTTTTGCAAATTAAAATAACTGGGGAAAATATTTGATATAAACAGAGAAAATCTTCACTGCTTTCATTCTTTGCTAGACTGATGGGGATGTTAAATGATCATACAGAAACAGGTTCAAAATATCAGAAATACAATCAAAGATCTTGTAATTGTAATTGAATACCAAGAGATGGATGTCTGTATGTGTGGCTTTAGATACATAATGCAGTCTGCATTCTGCACAAAAAAAGTTATCAAATTTAGTTTAGACATAAAGGCTTCTCATCATGCTTATAGAAAGGCATCATCCTTTGGTTTTGGTGCATAAAAATGAATTTCTATGTATCAAAAGGTTACTTTTGAAAACTAGCATTCTTTTTTGTTATTTTCATGCTATTGCCTGATTAGTCAAGATCAGGATCCAACCATGTGAGGTACTGGACAAAGACAGGACAGTTCACAGTCACCACTGTAAATGATCTCATCATTCAGATGATGAACAGAGAATAAGGTAGTTACCATATCAGAGAGAGAAATAGGAAGCCCAGTAAATAACATGCCAGTTGCAGGAAGGGATTTATTTGTTGTCAGGTAAGTAGAAGAGACACAAATATAAGGAATAGACTAAATGGAAGGACTAGAGAGTGCAGTGGATAAAACTGTTGAGAATAAGCCATTGAGGAGGCGTGGTAATAGAAACCTGGACCATACAAAATTGGAAAGAGAATGAACAGTTGAAATTGAAGGACATACCCTGATGATGTTGGCCTCTGTTTTTTACAATTGCCCTTACTAGCTTCAGGTACCAATAACCAATATTAAAGATAATATTCTGATGGCTTAAGATATTTTATTTAGCTTTGCCAGCCTCCCTTATAAAGACTAAGTAGGTACAATAGGTTGTATTTTCTCTAGGTGTGGTACTTCCTCATAGAAAGCTTATATTCATGATGGTAAACAAAGCCTTTATTTCAATACTGGGAAGCACTGCACAGTGAGGCATCCCAGGAAAGGCAGTGATACTTTTTTCAGTTCTGTCAGTGGACACATCAAGCTCTCTATGGGAGACTGTTGCAGCTCACTTCAGAACTAAATTTATTTACCTATGACCTAGAGAGGCAAGGTGAAAACTTAGTCCATTTCTCATGCTGTCCCTTCCAAGATCCTTAAATGTTAGAAAGACTGTGCTTGCAATGCTGACTTGTCTCCAAGGTTTAAGAAATTATCACTCTTGTTCTGCTGAATGACAACAACAATCTGGTTAAGATTTGCTACCAGAAGACACTTTTCCTAAGTAGGCAGCTACAATGTCAGTACTCTGAAAAGATTTTTCTGGAGGAAAAACTGCAGGAATATTCACAAATTTGAAGTCTAGCCACCGGTGCTGTGTTAGGACTCTAGGGGCTGTGTGGATGGATCAGTCTGTTTTCTTTGATGTGTCTATTCTCAGAAGAATGGGACACCTTACATTTCTTCCATCTGTCAGAGTTACTGAAAATTAGACCATACACTAAAGGGAAAACAAAATTTATTTTCATTACATGAAAAACTTAAGAAATAAATAAATGTTTTTGAAAAGGACACATAGATATGAATGAAATCATGATGGGTAGCTTACTACTCTTAGTTACACTCCACAGAGTTTTCATTCAGCTAAAAAAACTAAATATTTCACAGTTCTGCACGACGGTTCATAATCTCTACTCAAGATGCTGACTGCTGCTTCTTCTGAATGTATTCATCTGGAAACAAGATTGCTGGAGATTCATTTTGAACAGATGTCTCAGCATCTCCTGCAACAAGTAAATGTGTTACTTACTTGAGATACACAATTTGTACAAGCTTGAGCACTAGGCCCATATGAAACTCATGAGGTTCAATAAGGACAAGTGCAAGGTCCTGCATCTGAGTCAGGGCAACCACCAGTATCAATACAGGCTGAGGGATGAATGGAATGAGAGCAGACATGCAGAGAAGGGCTTGGCAATACTGTTGGATAAAAAAATTGGACATGAGACAGAAATGTGCATTTCCATCCCAGAAAACCAGTCGCATCCTGGACTGCATCAAAAGCAGTGTGGTCAGCAGGTGGAGGGAGATGATTCTGCCCCTCTGCTCTGCTCTGCTGAGACCCCACCCAAAGTACTGTGCCCAGCTCTGGAGTCCTCAACACAGGAAAGACATGGACCTGTTGGAGCTGGGCCAGAAACGGCCACAAAAATGATCAGAGTGATGGAAACCCTCTGCTGTGAGGCCAGGCTGAGAGATCTGGGGCTGTACAGCCTGAAGAAGAGAAGGCTCCAGGGAGACCTTATTGCAGCCTTTCAGTACTTAAAGGGGTGTGTCAGAAAGATGGGGACAGACTTTTTAATAGGGTCTGTAATGACAGGATAAGGAGTAATGGTTTTAAACTAGAAGAGGGTAGATTCAGACTAGGTATGAGAGAGAATATTTTTAACTACGAAGATGGTGAGACACTGATCCAGATAGCCCAGAGAGGTGGTAAGAGCCCCACACCCAGAAATATTCCAGATCAGGCTGGACAGGGCTCTGAACAACATGATCTAGTTGCAGATGTTCCTGCTAACTGCAGGGAGGTAAATTAGATGACCTTTGACTTCTGGAATCTGCTGTTGCAGCAGGTGGAGGACACAGGTAATATCAGAAATTTAAAAAATTGTTTAGGACAATTTATGGCCAGCAGGTCCATAAACAGAAGTATGAAAAAGAAAGGGATTTATTAAGACTCCTATCCAATGATCACAGTTGTTTCAGGGACTATGTGGGAAAGGACTGCAGAAGGTGGCTGGGCTCACATGCTGTTCCTCAATGGTTATCTCCTATTGCCACTTATGATGACAGAGTATCAGACTAGTTACCTGGGTATTTCTCCTGTCATTATGACTAGCTGGACATTTTCTAGTGATGAAAGCAAGGCCTACAAACATAATTTAACTTGACTGTAAAGAGTTTTTTAGTCACTGAAGACGAAGTCATACCTGAAACCAGAAATACTGTCTTTGGTATATAACTTTGTAGCATGCATATTGTAGAACATATTTTATATAAGCGTATCAAGAGCAACAACAAAATCATCTTCTTACTCCCCTTACTCTTGAAAGAGACTGCTGCAAGTTCCAGATGAGACTATCAGCCTAGTGGGAAAACATCTCCTTGCTTCTTACTGCACTGCTAGACTGAATAAAATAACCCACAATGTGGCCCTCAGTCATCTTTAGGATGGCAAGTATGAATTCAGGTAAATTCTGGAGAAATAGAAGAACTTCGGCTGATAATCAGAAACTTTTAGACAGTATGCTTCAGGAAATTCAGAAATTTAAACTCAATACAAAAGTCTGCTTCTGCGTGTTTCATTTTAATCAGTCATTTTCTTGTTTTTATTTGCTCAGCAGTTCTAAAAAATTTAAAATCCTTTGGCTGGGTTCCTCCAACTTCCATGGTAAAGGAAAATTCAGTTTTGCAGTGATAAGTTCAAGAATACACAGGTAAGGCACTTGTAGGAAGCAGGATGGGGGGCAGAAAGACTACTGGGAATGAATGTGAAGTAATGAGAACATACAGGAAAAGGAGTAATTGTCAGATGCATTTTACAGACCAAAACCAGACATTTTTCTCCAATCTACAGTATTCAGCTAGAGAGTTTTGCTAATGCTAATTTCATTTATTCTTTGTTTTGGAAAGATGCATCTACATTTTTGTACAGATAAGCATAACTAGATGACTTATGGAGAGAGATAACATAAACTCTTAGCTCTGTTGAACCTTGGCAGCTTTACAGTTTTAATCTCAATATATTGTCATAACTATCTCTCTAATGGCCACACTAAATCCAGATTTAGATAAAAAAGTATGTATGCATTCAGTTCAAACCCTGTTAAAGGCTGGATGTTGTATTCTGAGCTGGAAAAGCACAAGTCTTATCGGGGAGATGGGGAAGTTTTAAGTTCTGCAGCCATCACTGCCACAAGTGCATAACATGAAATAGCACTGACTGAGTATGGATGGCTTATGACACAAAATAAGCAGAGACAAAAGGACAGCTACTGTGCACTTGGCCTTTTCTTGTAGAACTATGCTCTTGAAACAGAAACCAGAACTGCACACAGAATTTAAGTTACAAACACAGCAGCTCTTTACATAGTAATATAATGATATTTTCTATTTTATTCTTTTTCCCAATAATTCTTAATGTTCAGTTTGCATTTTTTTTATACCAGAGCTGAGCACCGAGTGTGATAAAACTATACATTATAACCCCAAGATCTCATTTCTGAGTAATAGCATTTAGCTCAGAGCCCATCATCTTATATGTGAAGTTTGGATTGTTTTTCCCCATGTATGTCACTTTACATTTATCTGTCCTGAATTTCATCTACCTCTTAATCACCAAGTCTTTTAGCCTATAACAAACCTGCTGCAATTTTCCATAATAGGTTCTCACTTTTAACTCAGCAACTTAACTTAGACTTCCCACTCCCATGACATACCCATGCTTGGAATAAAGCACCCACAGACTTTGATCAAATTGAGATGACTAATGGAGCTTTGTGTTCTAGGTTTCCCCCTGGATTTTAAATATCTGCATGCTTCCCTATACCTGCAAACCTTTGAGACACTGGAAAGTTACACAAGCAGTGTTGCTCAAGGGGAACAGAAGATAGAGAGAAAGAAAGAGAGAAAGAGAAAAAAGAAAAAGAAAAAGAAAGAGAAAGAGAAAGAGAAAGAGAAAGAGAAAGAGAAAGAGAGAAAGAGAGAGAAAGAGAGGTCCTAAGAGGTAACCTTGAAAAAGATACCAAAAGCTAACTACAAGCTTCCTTCAGGTAGCTGTAGAGAGTGATAAGGTCTCCTCTCAGCCTCCTCTTCTCTAGACTAAATAATCCCAGGTCTCCCAGCTGCTACTCCAAAGATGTTTTCTCCAGACCCTTCACCAGCTTTGTTGCCCTTCTCTGAACTCATTCCAGCACCTCAATGTCTTTCTTGTGGTGATGAGGGGCCCAGAACTGAACACAGTACTCAAGGTGCAACCTCACCATGACTGAGCACAGGGGCATGATCACTTCTCTGCTCCTGCTGGACATACTGTTTTTGATAAAGGCCAGGATGCTGTTGTCCTTCTTGGCCACCTGGGCACACTGCTGGCTCATGTTCAGCCAGACAACCACCAGCACCCCCAGGTCCTTTTCTGCCAGGCAGCCTTCCAGCCACTCCTCCCCAAGCCTGTAGCATTGCCTGGGGTTGTTGTGACCCAAATGCAGGAACTGGCTGTGTTCCACCTTAGGGTTTTTTCCTAAAACATACTAAGATGTAAGCTCCAGCCTCAAAGGATTACCACCTAATGCACTGTTTTAAAAAAGCAGATAAGGACATCTGTAGTTATAGTCACCTAATTAAGTTCTTTCCTGAATAAGTTTGTTTTCCAGAGGCGTGTCTGAGTCTGGAGGGTCTGGGCTGGGAACTGCATCGCATCCCCCAGTTAGTGTTCCCCAGATATTTTGTATCTCTTAAAATTCTGCCTAGGAGAGGAAAAACCAAAATAAAACAAAACAGAACAAAACACACAAAATGGAAAAAAAAATAAAAGAGAGAAAAAAAGAGACTCTTTTAATGTGGGAGCTTTAATCCATAAGTTGCATTTAAATGGATGGGAACAAGAATATGTTTTAATAGCCTTCTTTCTAGGACTGCTACACTTGCTGAGTGTTTAGTGACATTACAGTAACTCCAAAGCATACCCTGAAGTACTCCTTAATTAAGACACAAGAAAGCAAACAAACAAGCAAACACAAAGAGCCTTCACAACGTCATTCATGGTTTGAGAAATGCAGTCAAATTGTATGTAATGCTATAACACTTTGAATGCAAACATTTGGTTTCAAAAGTTGGAAATGCATTATTATGTAAATCTCATATTAATTATATTTCATTTTGAATTCAAAGCCAGGTCAGTATCATTTTATTTCACTTAACTGCATCAGGCCTGTAAAGTTATTATTCAGTTTCATTTTCAATCTGCCTCTGACTGATAACAGTTTCTGATCGATGAAAAGATAGAGGTTGTTACCAAAAGTAATGGTATGTTATAAAGCTGTTCTAGTCCAACAATTAAGGACATTTTATTATGTAATAAAGCCAGTGTTATTTTTTTCACTGCAGCCACACAACATTAATTCAGACACTAATTTATAGATGATATATTATTGATGGGGCAAAAATGCATTTGTTTCTATCAAGCTCAAAAATCATATCTTTTTTAATATATTAATAGTCAGAGTCCTCAGGAGGCTGAAATGTGATCTTTCTTAATTGAGACAAAAGATAAGCACAACTATTGATTAGATTAAACTGTCAGAGTAGTCCTTCTCAAACTGGGTTGTATGGAAAGGCATTAGCATGAACAGAAGGTAGAAACAACAACATGGCAGGCAGCAAGACAGCAGGACCAGCTCTGGCACCGATGGGCCCTGTTGCATCTCCTTTTTTCCTTTTGAGCAGGGGGTTTCCTCAACATGGGGGGACCCAGAAGCACAGCAAAGAGCCGTAGTCTGCAACTCTCCTGGGCGGGCTTGTGAGAGAGATGCAATGGAGGGAGTTGCTGGGAAGCCATGGGAGGTTTAAACACAGGGAAACTGGAAGCGCCACCATATCGCAGGCAGTCGACAGCTACAGCCGGCTCGGCAAAACACCGCCAGCAGTGCGCACGTGGGGGCTGGGCTGCAGAGCTCAGCAGCCAGATAAAAACATTGGCAGTCATTAGGTCTGTATGCTAAGAAGGAATTTTTTTAGCTATCACTAGAGAGCTCCACTGTATGGTGGTGCAGCCCTCCCTCTCAGCACCTGTGGCAACTACCATATCCTATGGCAAGTGTAGTGACTTCTGACTATTAGGTGGGAAATTGTCAATGGGAAAGTCTGATTACTGCTGTGGACTGAATTTGTTCATTTGTATTTGTGCTGTCCATGATCCCCAACATTTTTTTTGCCTTTAACGTCTGTCTTATCCTTACCCCTGTTTTTACATTAACCTTACCATTTTTCATAAAAAATGGGTTATTCTTTCTAAATTTCATTTGGGTCATGATAACTTTTCTTCCCAATAGTTTTAGATAAAAGGAAATATTAATTTATCCATGTGAACATTAGATAGCTCTAGTCCACACTGAGATTCAATTTGACTGAACGGCCAACAAACTAAAGGCTGCGACCTTCATCTGCCTCAGGCATAACCCAAGAATGATTGATTTTACAGTGGGCCCCTTGCAAATGAGAAATTAAACAGCGTGACCTCATCTGAGGTAAGCTTGCTCTTTGAAGGATGATCATGTCTTCATTTGATCATCTTTTTAATCCTTGTCTGAAATTTTTCATACGTATTGTGTCACATCATAAGAAATACGGTGGACACAGCAATGAAAATGGTACTCACACATTCAAAACAGGACGTGAGAAATAAAGTAAGACTGCCTACTTCCCCTGCCACAGCTGGCCACAGGTTGAGAGATAGTTTTGAAATTAATTATTACTTCCCTCATTCAGGACTTTGAAGATAATGTCTGGAATTCAATTCTCTGGCCAGTTAGGAGCCACAGAGGATCTATAGCATTCTGATGCCTTCTTTGAGGAAATGTGAAAAAGATTTTACATAATAAATCCATCTGAGAGTTCACAATAATTTGGAGACCTTTTATAAATAGCAAAATATCAGAAATTATTCCATTACCCACCTTACTAGCACTTTGGTAAAAATAAGGTTTGTCTTGGTGTTCTTTTTGGCTACAATTTGAGAACAGAACTTGATAAAATAGCAGAAGAAAAGTTTAAAAATATATGTTGTGGAAATGGATAAGAAGCTTTTCTGATGATAAGGCTTTAACCTCTAAATTTCTCACTCACTCTTTGTCAATAACTCTACTCTTTAAAATGCTAGTGTTCAGCTTTTGCTTGATGCCAGCAACCTAAGAGGACACATCAATAAGAATTATATTACACAAAATATAGCAAAGAACAGCAATTTCAAATGGAAACATAATGTTTTCCTGTGCTTCTCACACGTTTGCTTATACACCAGCATACAATACAGGGAAAATTTGGTTTTAGTAGTAAACTTTCACAGCTAGATGCCTATTTGGAGTAAATCTGAGGACAATTCATGGAAGTATAAAAATGGGGTATAGTTCTGCAGATCATGGTGAGGTTGTCATATCTATGTTCTATACATAGCTGTGGGAAATTACTGCTTGAAGATTAACTCATGATATGAACAGATCGTGCTGGGTTGTAGAATAGAACAGAACAGAGTACAATATAATACAACATTCCAGTTGGAAGAGACCTACAATGATTATCTAGTCCAACTGCCCTGGGAGACAAACAGACCTTGTCTGACAACCGCAGTGTCATTGACATAATCTTAAATTCAAATGAAGATTATATTGCCCAGCTATTTGCACAATTCCATTTAGGACTTCCAAGTATTTAAAATGCAACAAGAACTCATGCATTTATTGCATGCATCAAGATTTAACTGTTGTAATAAAGAGAGCATAATTGTGAATCCTGGTGATTTATAAATTATAAAAGAAAATCCTGTATCACAGAATATGTCAAGTTGGAAGGGACTCATAAGGATCACCATCTCTCAGGACTACCTATGTGTTTGCTGTTCTTGGTTCAGGAGATTTGTCCTGCAGCTGTGCTATCATTAACGGCATGCACACTCATGCCCTGGGCCTGGCAGTGCCCTGGTAGTGCCAGGAGGGTTAGATGGTTGCCCAAATCTAGCCTGGGTCAAAGTGCCTCAGCAGCTGGAGTGTAAGGCATGTTCAGCCACTGCTTTCTGGCCACTCAAGCTCAGCGTCATGGATGCTCTAGGACCTGCTGTTACATAGATGGTTTATGAGACAGTTCATTATTATCACAAGAAAACATGATTCATTAAAAAACCTGAATCCTTCAAGATAAGAAAAAGTTCTGAGATATGTTTTGTTTCTAAAAGAAATCATCTAATATATAGCAGATTTGGGCAGAGAGAGATCTCAGAGGCAAAAATATTCTAATCCAAACCTTTAGGCAGGCTACAAGGGGAGTCTGGTGAACCTACTCAGTCTTAGTTGACACTTCCTCACCCCATTCTTCCAGATGCAGTGAAAATTTCTGCCTTATCCAGTGAAGACAACCCCCTCATCATACTTCAACTATCACCTGTGGATGCCACGTGCCCTTCCAAAGTTGTATCCACGTTTGATTTCACTGATTTCAGATGGAAGCCCTCCCTGTTTATCAACACAATTCCTTCAGTTCTTTTTTGTTGCTTGTTTGAAACCAGGTTGATGTATTGTCAAAACCCTGTAAATTATTAGATTAGGTGCCCAGCAGCATGGTAAAGACAAAAGTTAAACCCCATGCTGAATAATGGTATTTAAAGCTGTGTTCCGCATACTTCATCTCTCAAATTCACTGCTGAAGAATTCCAGAGTGCTAGTATCCAATCTATATTGCAAAGTCAGTCAGCAAGTCAAAGGAATTCATTCTGCAGTCAATGCAATCAGAAATGTTACCAGGGAGTAAGAAAGTGGAAGGAAATCGCATCTGCATTCAGTAATTGACTGAGCAACAAACATTTCAGCATAAGTCACCTAAATCATAATTAAACTTCCCACACACCAGCCCTTCTATTTTCAGTGCTTTTTTTTATGGACAACAAAACAATTCACTTTTCTTCTGTAAACTATCTACTTGCTACCTACTTGAAAGTATGTTTGTTTGTAACATACCCAGAAGCAGCATAGACTTACTATATGCATCTTCTTAAACTGAGAGGGGTACATCTTGACGTGCTTTGTCAGTTTATTTTTATATGTTCGTGTTCAGCCTTTCAGTTGAGGGTTTTCAAATATGAGGTAATTCATTTGTAGGTTAAGTGACTAGCATTGTCTATGTGTAGGTGTCCTCCAGTGAGCTGAGTTTCTGAGCTCTCCTTATACTCTAGCCTATCCTCTAGTTAATGTAATGAAGAGTCTTCAGAGAAATTCAGCTCACTCTACAGTATACATGCACTGGCTGGCCAGATGAATTACTTTCCAGGATTCACTGACAGCAATGACAGGTGTGTCACCTAAGACACATGAAGATACTATAGGTAGATGTAAAAATAGATGCTTTTATCTAGAGTTGAATCTTTCCTTGCAGTTTAACAAGATTTCAAGTAGATTCTGTATTAAAAATAGAGTAGTGCTTCCTGCTTAACTCCTTGTGGCAATGCTTTTATTTTGTAGGCAGGGCTTTAGTTAAAAATTATTTTGATTCCTTTACAAAGGAAAAAAATCTTCAAAAGGTTCATTATCACTTTTCTTGAGCTGTCTAGCCATCAGAAACATTCATAAACATTTTTTTGAAGTTCTTTTGTCTGGAAGCTGGAGACTAAGTAAGACAAGAACTAAGTGCTGCAAAGACAACAGAGAGTATAGACAGTTTCAAACTCCTTTAGAGTGGGATTTCACCACTGAGGACTCCATAATAGCCTGGCACACAGCCTGGATTTAATTTCACCTAATTTCACCCAGTAAAAATATCCAAACTTGTGGCATCCATGCTGGGTTCTATACATTACAACTGGACAGATAAAGTCATTTTTGGGGAGCAATTCATCTGAACCAAAGCATCTTTATTAGGAGAAAATGAATTGTTGCTTTCAAGTGTCTATTCCTCTCCACTGAATATGGTGGAGATTTGATCCAGGTAGCTAGTTCATATGCAGACAACTGCATCTGGTCAGTGGTATCCCTGACTCAGTACTGAAGGTCAAGGAAACAAGTCCGTGCTAAAGCAAGGGAAAGACCATCAAGACTGACTGACTGATTGAGTCACTTTCAATTGAGCTAATAAGCAGGTACATATATTCCAGCTTTAAAAAGAAGCACATGCACACACACGCACAAATCCAATACCAACCTTTCTACACCCCAAAAAAATAACAACACAAGCACCAGCAGAACAAGAAAAAAAAAAAAAAAAAGGAAAGCAAACAAACTAACTAACAAAACCAGAAAACTCCTGCAAGGCAATGTTTTCTATGTAAATGCAATCTAAATTGGATTTTATCCTATTAAAGACAAGTTACTAAAATCCTGCATTATCATATTGTAAAGGTGCACCTCACAGATTTCCAGGGGCAGAAAGGCTTCACACTGAACCTATTTCAGGACAAATTCTAGTACAGCTACTTCCAGTATTTTTCCTCCATTTCTTGTGAGCCTTCTATGTAGCCTAATACATGTGTATAACAGGTTCCCTACAGACACATCACAAGTGAAAACAAAGGAAAAGATTACAAAAGGGAATGCAGCTGCCACCATTGCATAGAATGTCTGGATATTTAGGAAAAAAAAGGTCTGAGAGAATCTTTTTTGGCTTGTAGCCCACATTACAAAGAAATTGCTTAATTTGTTCCTTTCTCACATTGACATTGACTGTAGTACCCTTTCTTCACACCTATGCAGAGAATGATCTGCATTCAGACACAGTGGACAAGAGAGACAGTGGACAAGATACCTTATATTACAATAGCCCTTACACTATGTTTACCACCTAAGTAAATAAACTTCTTTCAAGTGATAAGATGGGTTTACACATTACATGCAATTATTTTTAAGAAATAACATGCTTTTCCACAGTCAATATTATTAATTCAGGGCACTATCACATAAATACTACCAAGAGAGTGACTAAGCTGAATTATGAGAGCTGCTGGTATCCCATAGGCTGCTAACAACCAGGATATCCAACGGTTGTAGTACACAGCTCTCTTAAGACTCAAAGTACATGTTCTGTGTGATAACATTGAATAGAAGTACTCACAAATGAACCACAGAATAAAGGATGCTTCCAGACATGTACCAGGAGGGTTCTGTGAGACAGTCAGGAGGGTAAAGAGGTGGATACTAGATTAATTCCTATGTCTCATGGCCATGAAAGAAAGTTGAAGGTAATAAGATAAAGTTTGCAAATCAGATTGATCAGGTTCAGCCCCATCTCCAGAAGCTGTATGATCTAAAAGAGCACATTCATATCTGTCTGTAGAGTGAAGCACAGTGATTGATATGTGCAAGCTTTAATCACTTTAACACTATTCTCTGCAAGTGTTTATCTGTCCTGATTCTCCTATCAGGATAGTCACAATAAGACAGATGCCTGTTACATACATACCCACAATCTTTGGGTCACTAAGTCTACAACAATGTCCAGCATATTGCCGATCCTTAACAGCTAAACACAAGGGAGTTCAATTCACTCAATAAATCCTCTCAAACCACTTTGGAAATCCCACAGATAAAAAGACCAGCAGCTCTGTTCTGCTCCTTCTGTGTTTTAAACTTCTGGATTCCTTTGGGATTTCCATTTCTTTATCTCCCTTATGAACTCTTCATCATAAACCAAGTACTGCAGTCAAATGTTAGAAACTAGAAGAGGCTTTTTAATGACCTATTGAGAATGAAAGAAATAATTTAAGATTTACCATAGCTTTAAATTGTTTTTGCTTTTTGTATGGTGTAAGCTACATTACAGAAGGGGGATTTATTCTGTTTGCTTGCAATGAAATGATACAAAATCCTGTCTCATATTTTCTTTGTGTTAATTGGGGATTTAACTGTTGCTTCCTTTGCTTACAGTGATGTACGTCAAAGCCCTTAAAATCCATTTTAATTGTGCTGAGTGGATTTGGTCAATTACACTAGTAATCTTTCTATTAATAAGCATGTGAAAGAAAGACTATTCTATATGTAAATTAATAGACCAAATCACTTGTCCTCCCATTGTAATAAACATCACAGAAATTGGCATCACTTCAGTATTGTGGCTTATGTCCAGGATCACATTTTTGCAGCCTACATTGAGGTTTTCTCCACATCCTGTTAAAATGTCCAGAATTTATCTGGTCACCATCTACATATCAGCTAATCAGGGCTTTTGTTTGGAAGCAATCTCAAAGTGGGAATTGCTATAACTCTTCAATTCTGAAGTTGATCCAAAGAATTCTTTTTTTTTTTTTTAACACAGCACTTACAAGCCCTACTCATGATGAGAACCTATAGCTTGTTTCTGAGATGCACAGCAAGAAATCTCTGCCCATATCTAAGAAAAAAAACCCAAACAATCCAGTGGCCTTGGCCAGTGGTGGGTTTATCCTGAAGCTGGCCGGCATTGGCTCCATTAGACATTGGGGAAGCTTCTAGCAGCTTCTCACAGAAGCAACCCCTGTAGCATCCCTGCTATCAGAAACATGCTATGAAAACCAAATACATTGTCACAAATAAGTATTTTGTTAAATGTTTCTGAGATCCTCCTTCTGTAAGCTTGAAAATCACCATGGGACAAAATATGTTGCTGTTTCTTCATAAAGTGAGCAGGTCAGTGGCAGAAGTAAGGAAGACAGACAGACTGCCAACTGGTGTCACTAGTCAGATACTGAATGATGATAGGTCGCAAGAGAAAAGGTTTTGACATTTTTAGATATTAAGTCAATGAGAATGTAATCAAGCCAGCATGGAGTGCTTTCAGAAATCCTCATTTTAATCTTTCTTAATTATAAGGATACTGATGGTTTTCCAGAGTCTGGAGACATAACAGGAGTGTCATTGCTTTTGCACCCTCCTTTTCCTACACAACTCAAACTCCCTGCAGAGAGGAGCGTGCAGTTGAGTTCAGATTGAGACAACAACTTCAGAGATTCTAAACCAAATCTAATGAATTTCACATACAGTGACTGCATGCACAGACATGTGTATTCAAGACATGTTGTACATTATGTGCCCAGAATGCCTGGCCTTTCTATGTGTCTCACAAGATCAGATGACATATACTTAATTCTAGCTCTACCAGAGCAGATGCACATATAAAAATTCAAGACATATGTAAAAAAAATTCTTCAGATTCTGGTCAGGTCAATTCTATGGACAGAAAAGCAGGACATAGCTGTGAACACTTTGTTGACAACCTAGGCCATGATATTTGTGGCTGCAGTACTATGACCTTAATAAGAGTTTCGGTCTAAATTTCTGAAAGAGGGAAAGATCAGGATTCACATAAATGAGAACTAAACTGAGTGAGGTACACAGGAGCAAAGTTATAATTTAATTTATGAGATAAATGTCACGTTGGATTTTCGGTCACCCTCCAGTACTGACCCTACTTCATGCTAATGTTAATCATTTCTGAAAGAAAGAAAAGGAGCAGATTGTGAAGACTGTCTCTGGCAGTTTCAGGGTAACTCAAAGCATTAGCATACTGTTGAGAATCTGTATCTTATCTTCTATTGACATGCAACTAATGTGAAAGAATGTCATTTGAATTCAGCCAGCAAACATTAAGCAAACAGTGAATTGGGGATGACAGGTTCTGCTCTCTTTATAAGCTCACAGAGTGCCTTCTCCTATAAAAATAGACATGGAAGATCTTCAGTGACTCATAATTCCTCCATTTCAATTCTGAGCAGACCTGATTTCTGATCATATTCACTGAGGTGCTGAGTATGCACAATTTAAGTTAAAGTCCACCGAGAGACATGTGCTCAGCCAATCTACCTCAGCTGTGGGGTTTGTTGCCTTGCTGAAATATATAGTTATTCTGTAATGCCCAAGTCAGAGGCAGCTATACTTCATCAGAGCTAATCAAATCAACAATTTGCACAATATTATGCAAAACCTATCAGGTAAAGCTAATTGTTTTCTTAGGCAATAAAAAAAAGCTGCACGCACCATTCTTTATTTTTGTTAGTTTCAATATAGTTTTATTAAAAGATTTGATGATCATGACCAGGGATTGATAGCTCGCTTCTTTCTTTCATGTCTCCTTAACAAGATATAACTTTAAATAATCTAGAAGTGCATCATAATGTTATGGATAAACTTATGCTATGAAAGAGAGGGAAACATTTATGTGCAGTTGAAGCCACTGGAGTAGATTTTCTGTAGGAGACTTAATTCTAATTAGAATTTTGTTATAACATAAAAGTTAAAAATAGCAACAAACCAAACTTGAAAAAGTAGCACATTCCTGAAGCAGAGAAATAAAATAAAAGTAAAAAATGTTTGCAGAGCACAGCTTCCCAGGACCTTCATTTTTTTGATGATATCCAGGATGAGCAACGAACCCCTGAAAAAAACGCAGCCACTAACAGCAACATATGCAGTATTTCTGATCACTGACAGCAGTAACTGCGTTAACATGTAATTATAAAGGTATTATTGAACCCAGTCAAGCTTTATAAGCAGTTGGGATTCTGTTCAGGTCATCAAGATGGATTTTAGGATCCTCTTCACTCAATTGCCTTTTCCTGTTACTGTGGTTTGTTTTACTGAAGTTAAACTACTGTAAAACTAGGCTCATGCAGAGAAACTGAGGTCTCAGTTTTGTTGTTACTCCCTGCAATAATTTTTTCCATAATTGTTCTTGTCATTGTAGTAGACGATGCAAAGAAGTAGGGACAAAAAAATAGTGTCCTTTCCTGCTACTTTATAAGGCATGATGATAGCTTCATAAAATTTTATTATATTACTATGCCAAGACAATAATGCCATTCCTATGCTTTATTACCACACCAAGATCTGGGAGTTAAACTCAGACAAGTTCAACATTGAAATAAGATGTAATTTGCTACCACTGAAGGCAGGGAAACATAGGAATGACCCTGATCATGCATACTTCAGTATCTCTCTGCTTCAGTCCCCTCAGGTCTCAGAGATGAAATTATAGAAGTTTCTAAAATATAATCCTTAATCCATAATCTGTGAGACATTCTTTGGCCTGTGACTGTGATGGAGGTCTGAGTGTCCACAGTAATTGTTCTGGCCCAGCATCTAGAGCTCATAGCCTGCATGTTTTCTGTCTGTACTGCCCTTGTCTTGGTAATGCTTGTGAGACGATGCTAAGATGGGAGTTACAACACGACCTCAGGTGTAAGCATTTTCTGCAGTTGTAAGAAAAAATGTACATAATTTCATTCTTGGAGTGGGAAGGGGGTAATTGTATGTGACTTATTGTCATAGGTACATACAAACCAACCATGCTGCGTTAGTGGAGAGGTCCCTCTAGCCTGAGATTGTCAACCCTTGCCAAAATTAGTGATGCTGGGAAGAATACAGAAATCAAACAAAGAAATAGTGGTCCTTCAGTGTTATCCCCCCATACCTCTCAAGAATAGAAAGGCAACAGTCAGGAGAAAATTTGTCCATTTGAACCTGGGAAGAAGGAAAGGGTGTGGGGAAAGTGTTTTTAGGTTTGTTTTTGTTCCCCTCTATCCTACTCTTTTTAATTGCCAGTAAGAGAGATTAATCTTCCCCCATTTGACTCTGTTTAGCCAATGACAGTAACTGGTAAAGGATGTCCCTGTCTTTATCTCAACTCATAAGCTTTTTCCTATTTTCTTCCTGCTGCCATCTCAAAGACAAGGAATGAGAGGGTGAGGGCCTGACAGCCAGGTAAGGTCAACCAACCACATATTGTTCAGTAGTTTCTCTTAGGGGGCTCCTGGGATTTGGTGTTTTGTTTTTTATTTTTCCTGTAAGGTATAAAGCTTTCACAGATGTGTGGTATGAATGACTTTATCTTTTTACAGACACATGATATTCTCATGACAAATTCACCATCATTTATGAAATATCCTTCATGTAAATGCATAGAAAAGTTATACAGCTGAATTGATGTAAGGAAGAACTTTGCTTTTTTTGATTCTCAAAAGTGTCCGCACTAGGGAAAAACCTTGAAAACCTATCAAAGAATGGTAAAACCTGTACTACTCCTCTTCCATTCTACAACACCTGATGGAAAGATATTACCCTGTTTTCACACACTACAGTGCCTCTAATGTCAACCACTGCTTCAGCTTTCCCAAATGAAGCTCATGTTCTAACTTCCTCTTCAGACTGTTTCTGACAAGCTACTCCATGTAGCTAGGATGATTAATAATAGATTATTTGAAAAGAGAAAAAAAAAAAAAACAACTGACCTATCATTGGGAAATAAAACCCCTAAATAAACAGGTAAAGAGTTGCCTTTATATATATAAAGGGAGCTTCAGACACCACATGAAAAGCATGCTAAGTCCTTGTTTTCAAGTTCCTCAGTAAAACCTGTTTCAAAAAGAAGAAAACAAATCTGAAAGCTTGCAAGTGATGTATCCCCATGCAAAATATTCTACCCTGCATAGCAGCCACATTCCCATTTCACCTCTTGTAAGGATATAGGTCCCTGATGTTCTCTGATTGTCCCCGCTCCACCTGTCAATATTATTCTGAAAGCTGAGTAAATGCAAAAGCAATCAGATCTTAAAGCCTGTATCATACCTTCTTTTGCACAATAAATGGCATTTTTGATGTAGGCAAAAAAGAGAGAGAACAAAACAAACCTTTCATCTTCTTCCATAAAAGACACATTATATCTTCTTTTTCATGTTCTTTCACTTTTTTCCCCTCTGCAGTCCCTGGAGAATCAGCACAGTGTTTTCTTCATAAACAGTTCTCAACAAGGACTTGAAAATGTCACTGTTAACAATGAATTATCCCAGATATACAGAGAGCACTGTGGTCATCAGTAGTTCTTTCTGTAAGCCCTCGAGGCTCTGAACCACTGATAAAAGGGAAAGCAATGGGAGAAAAGGATTATACAGTAAATAAATTTGACTAGTATTAAGAATTTAACATGATAGATGGCACAATCAACTAACATGGAATGGTCTGCCATGTAGTTCACTGTCACTCTACTATATTCCTCTGTCAGTAGCTAACATTTGCAAAAACCACTAAATTATTAGGTGACAGTATCTAATAGTTTTGTCACCCTGAATAGTTTTGCTTTCAAGCTAAAGGTAGGAAATGCAATTCATTTTAGAATGACAAACACCTCACAGTTTTGAAGTTTCTAGCATTCTTAGTTAATTATTAAAAAGTAATTTTACTAGGTTAAGAAACAAGATGAATAAGAAAATATTATTAATATAAAGTGTGTGTGGTTTATATATATTATTGCAAGTTTCATCTGAAACTGAAGAGTCAAATAGTGGTTTTAAATTTTAAAAATATATTTTACAAATATCTTTTCCCTTAAAGCTTTTACTTGCTTAAACACAGATTATCAAAATATTCAAAACAGAAACAGTCAAAATGGCACCTTTGAACTAATACAAACCAATTTGCATGTTATAGTATTTTGTTCCAGAAGACATGAGGGAATTTCAATAGTTCTGTTAAAAAATAATGCCTCACAGTGTCTCACTGGTGACACTGAGATCTCTGTAAAGGAGTAAATATTACTATTCCCTTTTAACAGATGGGAAAACTGAGGAAAAGTGACTTGCCAGGGGTGATGTCTTGGTCAATAAGCAGATACAGGAAAAGGAAACCAAACCCTGAATTGTAGTTGAGGAAATGGCCATAAATATCATAAAGATGACTGCCTGAGGCTCTGTAATATTGACAATTCTTTTAAAAAAATTCAGACATGAAAGTTATCACACCGCAGAGGAATAAGAACATGAAGTGCAGTAGGAGGTCCGTTTAGCTGCATTAGGGACTGTCCCCACAAAAAAAAAAAAATAGGAAGTGAACACAAAGTTTAATTTAACCGTAATATAAAAATAAAAGTGCAGCAGAATTTTAGGAACACAGGAAGAAAAAATACAGAAAAACATACAAAATAAGTAAAAATTCTCTGTAAGTACGTTTTCAGTAAGAGAATAAACAAACAAAAAGTTCATTCAATGACTACTCTACAATGAATCTACAAGGGAGAAACAACTGATGCTTTTCTGGCATCAGTCTTCTGTGAAAAACTTAAATGTGGTCAGACATTTAATGCAAGCAGAAAGGAAGAATAAACTTAGTAATTCTTAGAAACTTAAGTGCTCTCAAATGTGCTGGACCCAATGATCTCTCTTTAGTATTCAGAGAACTACTTTGAGATCACATAAAAAATGAGCAAATTTCTGTAACACCATGGGGGGAAAAAAAAATCTTTAAAGTAGGAGAAAAGGAAGAGTAGGGGAGCTTTAAGTCCCAGGAAAGTATCATCATAAATAAACTATTTGTAAATACTTAGATGAGAACAGGGAGACAAATTACAGCCAACATGACTTTCTCAAGAATTAATCATGTCAAATAAATTGAATTTCCTTCCCTGGTTGGGGTAAAGGCTTTACAGACAGCGAAAAAGCAACAGATAACCTATATCTCGATTCTAGCCTAGCTTTCATGCTGTTTGATATACTGTTCTCAGAATGAAGTTTAGAAAAGGACTGTAGTTTGAATATAAAATTGGCTGTAAAATCATAGTCGAAGAGTAGCTGTCAAGGGTTTGTCTTTTGGGTGGAATGATGCATAAGGTGGAGTTCCAAAGGAGTTTGTTGTTAGCCTAATACTCCTACATATCTGCTCAAAGGAATACAGACCATATTTATTCAATACACTGATGTTACTAAGCTGCAAACACATTGGAAGGCATGATTAAAATTCCAAAGTGAGAAATTGTTTGTAGAAGAAAAAAAAAAGCCTGCCCTGATGCAATTTAGTGAGAACAATTAGAGGACATAAGTATAACCAACCAAATAAAAACAGATTGAAGAAAAGATAGCTTGGGTAATCAGTAACCCAGGAAAAGACCTGGGGGCCTGGTGGATTACCCCAGCCGTATATATGTGAATACTGTACTGAAATATCTATACTCTCTTGTGTGGCATATAGCATACATGAGTTAAGCATTTCACTGCACTCACTCCTGATAAGGTCTCTTAGAAAACCTTGTGTTCAGTTCTGAATATTGAGCATTGGGAGAAGTATGGGTGAATTAGAGACTGCATAGGGTCTGGAAGTCATGATCTATAAGGCAATATTGAAGGAATAGTGATTTTTTTGTCTAGAGTACAGAAAACTGACAGATAACATCATACATGTCCTCAAAACCTCAAAAGCCATCATATGGACATGATATCTATGATAGATAGGACATAAATTAAGGGCTAAAAGTGAAAGCAGAAAAAAAATAATAAGCTTAGACACTACAATAGATCAGTGAAGAGAGCGGAGTACTGGAGAACTCCTGACAGGTTTTGGAACCCATATCATCTGCCCATTCTAAGAATAAATTACACAAACAGCCCTCAGAATGACACAGGAATTCCTGATCACACCTTGGGGCAGACAGATGGACTATTTATATTCTCTGATTCTTTTAAAAAGGGCTATTTTGCTGTGACTTTCACAAGGGGAAAGACTTATTGAGGAGAAGCTCCCAAAAGCACCTAAATTGAATAGGATCTTTTAGGAATCCGCTTCAGAATGTAAAAAATCCAGTTCTCAGTTTCTCTTCTTCATCTTGTAAGGCAAAGATGTAACTCTGACTATTGCCACTAATAACTACAAATGAAAAACTTTTGAGAATGTTTTTCAAATAATCTGATGAGAATAATTGTTTCCAGTATAGCTCTGCAACTACTGGAATACTGAATATCTGGCTGTTGATTTTCCTTCCCAAAGAGTTCTATTGTACCCTTGAAAGTGCATCCTTGTTAAGCCTAGAAGTGTCGCAGTTGTATTTGCAGCACTGTAAGTTTCTTTAGATTTATGCTGCTGCATTTCACTGTGATAATCCTGCTTGTTATAACAAAAGATATTTTGGCACCTGGGCAAGACCTCCACCTGAAGTCTCCCTCAGATATTAGCCCTCATGAATTTTGATGTGGCAAGAGTTTAATGACTGCTAAGACCTGTGGAATTCAAATCTTTTGGAAAATATACAACCTGGAAGTTTGGAGCTGATGTTGCTCACATATTTCTCCCCTTCTTTACTCCCACTTGAGACCTCATCACAAACAAGGATTTTGCTGTTCCACTGTCATTGTGTCTTGATTTACTCAGTCACAATAATACCTTTTATTTTCATGACTATCTATTTTCAGTCCCTTGCATAATTTCTGGGCTTATCTGCAATAGAAGAAGACTGTAAATATAAAAGCTTTCCATTCCTGGGTTGTCTTGGACTTCTCTGACTACACAATGCTGAGTGCCCTCAGTTACTAAGGAGAGCCAACAGCAATCAGCCACATGGAGATATTTTTATTATAGTTCTCTTCAAATATCAGTATATGACTATGATACAGCACAGATGTAGCTCTAAAAATAAACATTCCTGGCTAAAAATCTTCCCCATTGATAACTGTGTATGGTTTGTGTTTGAGGATTCCCCCCCACCCCCTTCATTCTCCCTTCAAGTAGAACTGAAGAGTGAGTTTCAGTGCCAAGAAAAGAGATTGTGCCAAATCATTTCCCATGCTAAAGCATACGCTTAAACTGAGAAGAAATATCATAGCATGTTGCACCTTCATTAACACTTTCAACTTGACTTGACAATATTCTTTTGCCATACATAGACGATAATATTAAGCAGGCTTCATAGAAGTCTGATTAATTTGATTAAAAGTGAAAAAAGAAAAGAAAAGAAAAAAAAGAAAAGAAAAGAAAAGAAAAGAAAAGAAAAGAAAAGAAAAGAAAAGAAAAGAAAAGAAAGAAAAGAAAAGAAAAAAGAAAAGAAAAGAAGAAAAGAAAAATAAAACGAGACGAGACTGTCGTCTCTCGCTAACAGTAGCAGCACCATGTTATTTGGCTACAGAGCTGCGTTCTCTAAATGCATTGTTATTCAAAAGTCAACTTGATGACAAGCTATATAATCTCTATTAAGTATGCTCATATTAAAAGTGTTCCCATTTTCACATTGTACAGGCTGCATAAGCATAGCATATTCTAAATGCATCATCTGCTTTCACATTTAAGTAGTTCATGTTCCTTCCAAATGAGCTATAGCATGAATTACCCATTATTGAGAATATACAGCTAGAGATCAAGTTTTGTAGTCATTCATTATAGTAGGAGTGGACAGTAACAATCTTGGAATTCTCTGCACAACTTGCAGAATCAGTCTTAGAATGCAAATAAATACTGTAAATTAACAAGCTCAACTTCTACTTTTCTGGTATGGCAAAGAAAAGGAGGAAGGGATCTTAGGAAATGAGTGCCAGCAAAAACATCCAGACAAAAAACAGGGAGTGGGAAGCTGTCAGTGTCATAGTTACTGGTGGATATTTTCCCTCATTACAATAATAGACATGCTTAAAAGCATAGACATGG
Organism: Chloroceryle aenea; assembly: GCA_013399075.1. NCBI lineage: Eukaryota > Metazoa > Chordata > Aves > Coraciiformes > Cerylidae > Chloroceryle > Chloroceryle aenea. The sequence goes on along the minus strand of VWZY01008425.1, from coordinate 79,968 downwards.
ATTGAAAGAAGGCTCATTTCCTATCTTGAGACTTTCTTGATACTCTTGATACTGTTTCTAGTATTAGATCCATAGACAAAATGAAACCACTACCAAACCAAGACCATTTTAGGTCAACACTTTATCTACTGGCTGAGACTGGACTCTAGGACTCCTCCATTTGGCCTGCCACATTTCCCCAGAGGTAAGATATTTGATCACTTAGGTTCTCCAGTCAGTGTCAACTGACAAGCTGAATACTAAAATGGACTGTGAAGACCCCAAAATCCAGCCTCCAGCAGACTTTTGCATTTTGTGCTATATCGAGGTCATGGGGTTTGTTTTAAAGTGCATAAATATAAGAATGTGTTACCAGTTCTTTCTTGGTCACTTACATCAATATGACCACTACAAATTTAAATTTGCAAGATCTGTTTTGGACTAGACACTGACAGAAAATAAACGGATCACTGGTGAGTGCAGTCTAGTAGTCTGCATATCTCTCAGAAGATGTTACATCTTCCTCATATCTTCCTTCATAATTGCAGTACCGCAGAGTCCTAAAAGCTATATGGGAAGGACAAATAGATTATCAAAAGTCTTGCTGTTACTGTTGGAATTTCTCCCTGCTCTATGATTTCTGTTCCTTTTCTGATTCCATTTGGTTTTGCCCCATTTTCTCTGTTTCTTGTCTTGAGGGATATCAGTCTAACAGATAAATAACCTGTCAGGTTAACTCTTCTGCTGCTGGTTTCCTACTTCTCTAATTTTTCTCTGGCTCCTTGCTATATACCTAATTCTCCCATGCCACACTATTAAACTGCTAAATGGTAAATTATTATTCATGCAAATATTCATAAATGTGAGGCCCATCTTCTTTTATTCATTAGTCACAGCAGAATTACATTTTTGGTTGCTCTTGTAATCTGCACAGGTTCACTGCTCAATTAGCTTGCTTAAAAACTACTCATGTTTTGGTAATGTTAACTTTTTGTTCACAGTAGCAAAGAGGAGCTTAATAACGAGCTTTAATCTCTTTGAAGTAATGCCTTCCAGACTCTTTATCATTACTGTTGTTATCTGGGAGCCCTCTAATTTATATTTTTTAATAAGATTCTCAGAAGTAACTGTAGTGTTCCAACCATAACCTACCAAAGACCAATCCAATAGAAGCGTTCTCTCTGTATTCTGAAAATATTGAATTAGCTGATCCACCTGAAGGTATTACTTTCACTTATCCTATGAAAAATTATGAAAGCCATATTCATACTCTTTAGTCAAGCTGCCTATCCTAGGTTTTGTGCCCCGCATGATGTCTGCTCTCAAAGGAGCAGATTCCCCATAGTCCAGTGCCACCAGATTCAGGGTCCACTGAGCAAAGTGCTTCTAGTGAGTGCTCTTAATGTAGAAGCACAGAATAATTGCTTACAGAGGGCACCTCTGGAGATCATCTAGTTCAATATAGCTGTTCAAGCACAGTCAGCTAAAGCAGGTTGCTCATGGCCATGTCCAGTCATACCATAAAGTCACAGAATCGCTCAGGTTGGAAAAGACATTCAAGATTGAGTCCAACCTAAACTAACCCTACTGCCCTAACTCTAACGACCTACTACTAAACCATGTCCCCAACGATTTTAAACACATTCAGGGATGGTGATTCAACCACTTCCCTGGGGAGCCTGTTCCAGTGCTTAACAACCTTTTCTGTAAAGAAGTTTTTCCTGATATCCAACTTAAATTTGCCTCGGAGCAACATGAGGCCATGTCCCTTTGTCCTGTAACCTGTCACCAATAAGAAAAGAACAACCCCACTCTCAATACAACCTCCTTTCAGGTATTTGTGAAGAGCAATAGATTCTGATATTTATACAAGTCTGTCATCATTGTCGGTCTCCTGCCATCAGTACAAATGCACTGGTCCTTTTTTCTTTCAGACAATAAAGCACCAGACCTCACAAAGGTTAGTGTAATTTATCTTCCCAAGCAGTATTGTGGAGGTAGACTGATGAAGTGATGAAGTGGTTGTGATATTGCAGTGACTGATGAGCTAGAGAATTAAAGAATTTGACAATTTTAGATAGATAATATAGATTTAAATTATATATAACTATCTATTGAAAAGCTTTTATGCTAGCTTTAATCTATAACTGGAATATCTAAATGAGCATCTTCTTCATGTTATTTTAAACCTGTACGCTCAAAAGCTGACTATTCTGATTGGAAACTATTTAACCTGTACTTTGATCAGGAATGTATATTTGTAGCAAGCCACAGACCCAAATTCACCAGTTCACGGGCTCAATCTGCTTTTCAGAGCAATAAATAAAAATCATAGGATGTTTATCACCACAGTTTTGGTTGATGTTTCTTTGTTTTGTTTTGTTGTTTGTTTGTTTGTTTTTTTTAAGGAGAAGAAAGTCAGAGATCATCAGAATTGGTCACACTTTACATGAATTACTCTAGCAGCCTGTTTCCTGATTTCCCCTTTCCTGAAACTTGCCATTTCCCCAGTTTCTGCAGTTTATAATTCTTCTTTCAGGAGATGACCAGAAAGCATCTGTCTGATGATCAATATGCAGTCATCCCTGACATTTTATTATGCATTTCTTTCCTTGTATGAGGAAAAGTGTGCATAAAGGAATCAAATTATGAGGAATCCTAACACAGTCTGTAATAAGACTGTCCATCTGTCTGTCATGTAAAGGGTGATGCCTGTCTTGTGCTCATGGGATCAATACAACTCCAATAGCATGCCAAGGCTATGGCAAGGATCATGGCACCAAACTGTATAGGTTCTCCTTGTGCAAGCGAAGATAATCCCAATGTATAGTAGTTGCTGCCCACAACTTCCTAAACTGAAAAATGCCTTTCCAGTCATACAATGGAGAAAGAATTTGAGTGTGTGGTCTTGAAGAGCTTCTGAAAAACATTTTTCACCTGCCCACATTGCCTAGAACATAATTAGTAATATCTTTAGTAATAAAATTTTGAAATATCTTCCTAAAGACACATTAATATTATTGGTATAAAGTATTGCTCTTGCTGTGACACATATAGCTGAAGTACTTTAGAATTCTGTATGCTACAATCACAATGTTTATACGTTCTTTACGTCTTTACTAGAATTGGGGGAAATTAAAGAATCCTTTCTTCTGCTGTTATACCTGTTTATTAGCATAACAATACATTTCCCGACAAAGCCACTAGCTTCACTAAAGAGGCACCTTCCATAATTATTAAAATAATCAGTGGCAATAATACTCTCAAGAGTATTATACTCTCAAGAAAAACAGGAAATTATACTATTATTTATCATAGTCCACTGAACATTCTTGTTAAACCTCCCTCTTGCAGCACTTCCATGCAAAGGTCTTTATTTTGAGGGCTTTTGTTTCTCCAACTTTCAGATTGTCAGACTGCACTGAGATATTTTTCCTTTCTGCTTGCCTGAATTGTCTTAACTTCAGCTAAGTATTTTCTGGATTTTTCTCTTCTGCCTTTAAGAACATATTGTTGTTATTCATATTCCTTGGCAACATCTCAACAAGTTCCAAACGCATATTTCTAGAAACACCTTAAAAATCACACAGAGGCATGATGCTTTCCAAAATAAACAAACACTCTAGTTGGCTTAAAAAGAAAGAGTTTGGTTTTCTCCCCACTTTACACACAGAGAACTGTCACAAAGAGGCAGTAAGACCTGAGTATAATCTTAAAAAGCACTTAGATATCTCTATTCCATTTAAAATGTTTTTTGTGCTTAAGGGATGATGGGAAACTCCTTGTACAAGAAATAGAAGGTTCATATTAAACCAGATGTTATCAATCATTCCACAGCCTATTATTTATCTATAGATCCTGAGATACTGACTTTAGGAGGGACCACACAGGCCAGCAGACTGGTATTAGGGTCAAAGTAAAACCAATTGCTTGGGAACACCCTCATACAAAACTGTTTCCTGTAGCTCCAGAAGAGCCGACATCACCTGTAAGTTATCTGTATCATTCCAGTAAAATGAAGCAGTTGGAAATCTACTTTAAAAATATAACCTTCATCTGTAGCTGTTGCATATCTCTGGAACAGCACAGGTAACCAGACCTTGCAAATAGTCCTGGTCCTTAACACTTAGAATATCAAAAGCCAAATTTTCTTTTTCTGTTTCCTTACATTCTTTTCACATCAACTGTTTCTTGTGTTACCTGAAAAGGGCTAATTCCTCAAGCTCTATCTCAGCTGTTACAGACTTGAAAACACACCTAGGATCTGATGATTTCAGAGTAAGCAGAATCTTCATTTCTGTTGAGGATCTGAGTGTACAGCTGAGGAAAAGTTCTTCCAAACAAGACTGAAATGAAATATCTTTCAAGAATGGTATCAATGTAAACAGGAAACCAGAGCAGCCCAAAAGCATGGATATATGAACTCATTGTTCCAGTCATTCTAAATCTGCTCATGTGTATTTGAACTGGGTCGTGATCTGAGCAATATGATCAGCAAAATTCTAAAGAAATTAGTTTAGGTAGTGTCATCTTAAGGCATGATCTCTTAATTGCCCCTACTCTAGGCACCTGTGGTGGAAAGGGGTCACCACATAGTAATAATGACAGTGAACTCTTCATTTACTTGCTATTTTGCAGTGGATTAGACTAATTATGCAGCTAATGCTGTCTGATGTCAAATAGGGCCTTAAAATGCCTCAACCAAATTAGTAAGTGCTCATTTAGGCTCCCATGCCCACAAAAGGTTAGCTGATAATTTATAGTTTTGAACTATAAAAATTTTCAAGAATGCCATAGTTTTGAGAGACATCTTTACAATTCTCACATGTAATTATTTTGTATCATCTAGGACTTATGCATAAGGGAATATTTATGAATATTTAGGCAAGTTTGCAATCATCATCTCTCAGCCCTGTGGAAACGCTTCTCCCTGCATTTTTGGTCAGGCTGTTCTCAAGCTGCTTCAGAAAGAATCACAGAATGGTAGGGGTTGGAAGGGCTATTCCAGTCCAGAAAGTTTGATTACACTTTTATTGGCCTAAAAATCAAATAAGAATGCTTCTGAAATTATTCTGGTCCCAATAAAGCAAAAGTTCAGGTGTTAGGTTAGATGTGGACAGTGCTGATGGAAAGACAGAACAAATAGTATGGCTTTATGATTTCATGAAATAGAGTGAAACCTAAGTAATAAAATTACTGTTCTGACACCCAATTTTGGTTTTGTTTTTTGTTTTGTTTTGTTTTTTTGTGTCAAGTGCTGGATGAAACTCTCAAAGGAATGCCAGAGATTTGAAAGATTTAGAGAATTTTAAATTGTCTAAACACTCTGTAATACTCCAAAGTTACCAAATGGTTCACTGCATAAGCAATACATTGATTGCCTGGATGGATGCAAATACTTTATCACTCCTTTGTAATAGATCCTGCTCAATAGAGCTGAAAAAATTAGTCAATTAATCTGATTAATTAGCCTTCTTTTTTTTGTTGGCCAATGATTTCTGAACATATTTTTATTTCTTATTTCATTAGCTCAAATTGTTCTCCACAAATAGCTTCCTGGCTCTACACTTCATTTACTCTGAGTAAAATTGACAGTTCTCCAACACAAGATCTGATCACTAGTCAAACTCCCGTAAAGCCAGGAGTCTCGTGCTGTACAGCTGGCCATTCAAACACACAAGGTTTTTTCTGCTCCACACCATTTGGTTTTAATTTTTAGCAAAGGATAACAAGTGTAAGATATTCCATTTTCATTAATGCCCAAATTCATATACACAGCAACAGCAGCTATTCACCAAATCTATAATCAGGAACCATAGAATGGTTTGGGCTGGAAGGGATCTTAAAGATCATTTAGTTCTAACCCCCCTGGCATGAGCACGGACACCTCCCTTTAGGCCAGGTTGCTCAATGCCCCATCCAATCTGCCCTTGAATGATTTATATTTATGAGCAGTGGGAGGAAGAATACTCAGTAAATGTAACCAAAATCAGAATTTAAATTAATGAGACACTTCTCATCAAGTATTCACATGTCCTTTATTAAAATGAAGTGTAAGAACACTGATTACTAATGAATTATTTGAGACCACATACATGTACCCTGTAAATCCCTCAGTAAAAAAACTGTCATTATATTTTGCCCACAATTAATAGTTGTTCCCTTTTTAAAACACCTCATAATTTTTGAAAGTCTTGAGTCATAATATTAATAATATTATTAATAAAACATCACGACTATTTTATTATCATTAATAAAACATAGAAAGTATTTATTAATAAGATTTTTGAAAGTCCACACACATCCATTAAGAGTCACCAATGACGACAAATGATTTAACGACATTCTGTTCAGCTCTAATAGATAATCTCTTTTTCAAGTAATCTGTAATTCAGAAATTTCAATTGAAATCTCAATAGAATTATTTACCAATATTTGTAATAATATGGCAGTTAGCAAAATGCTAGTAATTAATGGGTCTGTGAAATAACATAGCTGATACATAATGGTGAACAAGTGTTTCTAATTCTCTTTATGTGTCATTTCCTTCTATTATTTTCTAATAATGCAAACCTGACGTCATATCTGTAACAGAGCTTAGCACATTCCTATTATTCAGATGGAGTAAGAAGGACCTCAAAACTTTATCCTTAACTCTCTATTAACTAAAATGCTTTCCCAGGACAGTCGGGAACAAGATCACAGCCATGAGGCATTAGGTCACTGACAGCTATTGTGAATATATTTTGGAGAAGAGTGAGAAAATACACGTTCTTCCCAGTACTGAAATGGGTCATTAACTGAGACTTAGACGCAATGTGATTCTAACATTATTTGCCAGAAGCACTTTGCAGAACTTTGTAGTAAAAGCAGGTAAAAATACAAACCAAAAATGGCTCTCCTCAATAATACATCTAAGTCTGGGACATGGTCTGGTATGTGCAATGTAAAGATGTTAAGGCATTCCAAAGATCTCATTAATCACAAAAGCTTTTAAATTTACGTTGGCTGTGGAAAAATCCCTATTAAGATTTCCTTCAGCTCAGAGCTTCCCTTGTCACAGAGGGACAAAACCTGGTATTTCCTTCCAGGAAGTGCTTTTAAGACAAAGACAGTTTGTATGTAGGCATTCCCTCGTGGAGATTCCTACAACTACAGTATAAACCTAAGATGCTGGTGTATGGTCCATTCTCCTCAAAAATCTCTACAGGAAATTTAAAAAAAACAAACAAACAAACAAACAAAAAAACCCACCAACCTTGACTACTTGCGTGGAGTCACAAATTTGATTTTATAATCCAACTCAGATCTGAACTCTGCTGTAATTTCAGACAACTTTGGAATGAGGAGGTAAGCAAACCTCTCTGTATACAGATAAGTCTCTAGTTCTTTCTCACAGTTCCTCTTTAAAAGTGAGAAATGTTGAGATACCTGAGAAAGAAAGAAACCTAGCATTGCCCATGGTCAAACAAATCATTGGACATGCATTTATGATCACACACACAGATAGTCATAAAGACTCCAGAGAAGACAGGTACAATGTAGATATTGTAAGGTACAGCATCTTTCTTGTGGGAATATTTGATACAGGAGAAAGCAATCCTAAACGTGAAGACCCAAAAATGGATCCCATTGTTAATTATACAATCTAGACATGACTTTGGCAAAGTAAGGTCTAATGGCCCATGTCATCCCTAACTGCAACAGACATTATTCTCTGGGGATATTACTCCAAGTCCACTCTGCTTAATTTCTCCATGCACATTGTATTGAGATTGAAGACATTTATCTAATTCATCGTTCCAACGATTATGGATATTTCCCTCCTCCCACATTACAAAATTAAAAACTCATCATACAGGTCCCCAAAAAACAACATTTAATTAAAACAGGTAATCAATTCAATACATCTATTCTCACTGTTTAACACATCTTAACACATGTAATGGAGAAAATAAACTACGACTAAACAATTACCCCCAACAAACAAGTAAAGAAAAATGATACATACATTAATTTTGTTTCTTGTAGCAGGATGACTGAACTGTTTTGTTATGGGAGATTTGTTTTACTTTCTACTGATTATAGGACGTGTCACTGTAATACAGATGACACAATTAGCTGGCCAGATTTACAAATTGGGATAGCAGAGTGAGTTGGTTGAATAGGCCAGAAGTATACAAATAGATGCCAATATTTTATCTGGATGGATTTCTGTCAGCTAATGAATTGACCTTACCATAGATAAAATCTAAAACCAGGGAAGTATGGAGTCTCAAAATTCTTCATAATAAAGATAAGGAGGTATTTTTAAAACATTGAAGATTACAACTCAAGGAAGTTTAATCGCAATGTAATGTTTAATATGATAAAAGTGTTTAACAGCTCTTACAATAAAAAGGTGATTAATAGTTCATTCTGGCAATTAAATCACAGTATTATTGACTTCAGTCAAAAATCATTAAACTGTAATGAATAAAAAATATGCAAAATGTATGTTTGCAGAGACAGACTCTAGATAGCATGAATGAATAGGTATGAAAGAACAACTACAAACAAAACAGATTGAAACATATTTAACTGAAGTAATGTGAGAGACCTCTTGAAGGAGTTTCTTGAGAAAATTTTCTAGATCTGCCTCATTTGAATCTCCTCAAGATTTTTTCTTCCATTGAATTCAGATAGCTCTTTTTGCAGCAGTTTGAACAATCCCTTCATTCCTAGACTGCCTGCACACCTGCTATCCCAACAGGAGTTAAAACCACAACTTCAGCTACTACCTCTGGAAATTATGTTAGACAGGGCCTATGCTGGGACTGAGCCTGGCAGTAAACTATATGATAGAACCATCTTTTCCAGAGAGCAATTTGTTCCCTCTTTTCTCACCATCTGGCTTATCCATAGGGGTTGCCTCTGCTATAAGTTTACCATAACCTTTGCCAATGGCAGAGTCAGTGTTCTCTCTTCAACAGCTGCTTAGAGAGTCTGTAGCCCTCATTTTCAGGTTGGACTAAGCTGAAGCTAACTGACGATCATTCAAACTCTTGCCTCCATAACATTTGAAGTGAACAACTGTCTTCATTTTACAATATGTCCCTGCCAAACAGGTGAAGATGATGCTAACACAGAAATATCAGTACAGCACAACACATGCTGGACTTTCCATACATGCCATGCCTCAGAACTGCATGGATCAGCTAGAAAGTGGAATGAACTTAAATCACAGGCATAGGAAGTGGGTCTCTGATTTGCTCCTACTCTGAAGACACTGTAATTCCAACCTTAGCTTCTATGCTCCTCTTTCTCTTTGACCAAGAAGCCCAAAAATTCTCTTCACTCAAAGCCCACAAAAGCCAACATTAAAATTTCTGTTGCTGTAAATGGGTTTTGTGTAAGAATCTAAGCAAAACCCACATCCCCTATCAAACCTCTCTGAGTACTACAAAGAGCAATTAGAATGCAGAAAACACATTGCTGGTTCTAATTGTTCATTATCATAGCATTACAGATATTATGGCTGGTTTTTTCCTTCTTCTCTGCTGATGTTGCTACATCAGTCAAATGTCCCTATAGCTAATTATGCAGACATATTTCAACCTGATTAAAGCTCACATGAGTGTAATGGAAAAACATCAGTGGCAGTGTTCTGAAGGAAGACAACATTCCATGTATTTTTAATAGCTGTAGGTGGGCCTTTCTTTTACTGCAGTTACATCATATTTCCTATAATAACGTCCTGCTTTCAGATTCTGACCTTGTTGAACTTTAATTGCTAGCGCTGAGTTGTTATACGCCAGATGACTACTTGAGTCTCATATTTTCTGGAATTGAGACAGCAGTCCAAGAGGGAAATATGTCATTCTGTGATGCAAAAATTAATTCTAAAGTGTATGCATGCAGCACTAAATTGTGGTTGTACTTGCAAACTTAATTTTGACTTTGAAATTAATGACTTTGAACTCATTTGATGTAGTTCTGTGTGTATGATCATGTAATACCTCACATAGTTACTAATCTCTCATTCCTTCATTTTCTAGCCCTTTAGATGTGGACATAGGTAGCCTTTGCCATTCATGGTTCACTTACCTTGCTCCGCACAAAGAAAGATCTCAAGGGCTACCAGTCCTCTGCTTGAACACTGCCTTGTGTAGCTGTTTCTGAGGGAAGGATCTGCAGGCTTCTCTGTTCTCTGCTGTAGGAACAACAGAGCTTACCCTCCTTTTGAGCCAGGGCAGTTGGGTTAAAAAAAATATTTTAATATCTGGTAAGAGAAAGGCCAGCGATCCCCACTATACAGAGCTGTCTTTGAGAGAAACTCCTTTCAAGATTCCTTTTACAGGGTTGTTTCCTAAAGCTTTAAATGTTCAGCCAAGTGTTTATACTCTTATCTCCCATAGTTAATATGAATGACTGCCCCTTTTAATCAACCAAGCATTTATCACTGAAGATGTCTCAAATTAAGGAGAAATGGGTGATAAATGACTCTGTCTGTCTTTATATAAGTATCATTTGAAAAGGAAGGGAGGTTATTCTCTGTATTTTTAAATTAATTGACCCATTTGCTACTATTAATTTAGTCATGATGTCACAAAGAAATTTTTCAGTAACATTGTCAGTGAAGGTTGATGGAATATAATTAAAACATGGCTATAAAGACATATCCCACTGATGCTTACAGAGACTTTAGGGGATGTCAAAGGGGAGGAGCAAAAAAGTTCTCGTTGTTGATGGTAATGTGTGACTGTTTATGAAAATGAAGAATAAGGGCCTATTTCAGCATTTAAAAAACCTGGGAAGCTATCTCACTTCCTTGCTAAGAGTCTGCTCAAAAGAGGCCCCCAGAATGGGAAGAGAGAAATACAGAAATAGAATATATTACAAGGAAGAGATCACCAACATCTCTGAGACTCTGGCTATAATGCCTACATACTTCCTGTCACATGTGTCAGTTACTTTTGATCTAATCTTTGTAATCATTCCCTTTCTCCCCTCTTCTCTGTCACAGTGTTTTGTCACTCACCAGACGTGGCTCCATTACAGTAGCAATTACTGTCCAGCATGGTTACTAGCTGTCTGACTTCTGTGTGAATAAGATGGATAAATGTTGTAATCTTTATTCCTTTCAATGATAGTCATTTTCTTTGCAGGAGTTAAATTGCTACGGAAATATGTCCCTTTCTGGGACTTCCAGGTTTCACCTTCCTGTTTCCATTTCCCAGCTAATTCTTCCAGCAAAATTGCTCATGCTGTATCTGCCTGTGAGAAGAAACAATACAAAATTGAACTGGGGTTTTTATTTGGTTTTTTTTTTTGGCCTCATGCTGATATGCCAAGTCCTTCGAGGAATGAATAATGACTCCTAGCTGCAGCCAGTCATTCATGACCATTGCCAGAAATGTACTGCAAATGTAACTGAAAAGAAGTGATATGCATACTCTTGGATGCAAAATTATTTGAGTTTGCCCAGTTTCATATATAGTTGGAAAAAAAGAACTAGTCCTACCACAAGGAAACACTTGAAAAGTGGGAAAAGCTCTGCAGAATGTTATATTCAAAGCACAGTTTCTATTTCTGTGTGCCATCTGTGAAGATGGGACAAGAAGAGGCAAAGAACAGAAATCCTGTGCAATCTAAGAATCTGTAAGCAAATGTCAGAGATCATCTAAGGTGCAAAACTTGAGTATAAGATCTACCTCCAGGATGAGTCTCTCTCCTCTCAGTGATATTCAGTATTGTCTTTTAAGCTCCAACTCTAGGATTAAGAAGACTTTAAAAGCTCTTAAACAATGAAAGATAACAGCCTATAAAATAGAACAGAAAGGTTTGAAAGTGCAATCCACCTGCAGCCTGAAAGCTCAAAGATAAATTGTCTCAACCTATCAATACTGTCGGGTTTGTTGTTTATTTGATTGGGTTTTGTTCTTTTAATTATATAATTTTCAAGCCAAATCAGCAGTCAGTGATTTGGAGTACTTCATGCCCTTTCATAATAATATTTTGTTGTCCCCTAGCAATGTTATTCACCCATTATGGTCCACTTTTGCCATGATCTTCTCCTAATGATCCACCATTTCTCAAAAATTAATATCAAACTCAGGTTTTAAATCTTTCTTCTCTCCATTCATGGGATACCTTTCCCACTTAGCTTCATATATTCAAACCTGAGCCTGCACATAGACAGTGAAGTTTTTCCCTACCCAAAAACTTTCTAACTTGGTTAAAGTAAGTTTTACCAAGGAAACAATTCCCATCCCATTAAATGTAATGAGGTGTTGTTTTTGAAAGAAAGGAAGAGTCTGTGTCATCAGCCTTACTTGTAAGTCTATTATCTTAACCTATTTCTAGACTGCTTTTGTCTCACTGACATGTATATGTAGATGGCCCAACTATATCAGAGCTATAAACACCCTTGACACTGTTTATGTACTAAGAAGCTCACTAGATAAATAAAGAACTCCTATGATGTGAAGGACTTTTACCTCCTCTTGAAAACAAGGAAATCAGTGCACAGAGAGTAAATAGTTTGTCCAAGTTCATACAAGCAAGTTTTGGAAACTGGATTCAAGTTCTGCATAGTCCCAGCCCAGTCTCCCACAGAAATTCACAGTTAAATCAGATTGTAAATGATTAAAAGAATTTCCAAGGCTTTTTACTGGTGAGTGAAAAATGAACTGAATCCTTGTTCCTCTTTCCAAAGAGGCCATTGGTGTGGAATATCACAATTCCCTAAACAGCTTAGTTTCCTCGTGAAGCTGCTTGACCCTTCTACAAAGAGTTTCATCATGAGGCACAGTTGCCAGCACTGCACACTCCATTCATTTGGCCCAACTCATATAACAAGATTGTCATTGTTCATAGTGGAACATCAGCAGCAAATATATATATTACAAAAAAAAAAAAAAAAAAAAAAAAAAAAAAAAAAAAAGAAAAAAAAAAAAAAAAAAAAAAAAAAAAAAGAAAAGAGGTAAATAATACAGAGGAATACTTAAAACTTTCATTCTCAATGCCTCTTAATGTGCTGTCCTACAATGATGCTTGCTTTTTGTTCCAATCTTGTATCTCTCCCATCCCCACAAATGCACTCATTCTAGAGACCTTTCCTCTAAGATTATTTTTTTACCCAAATTCAACTGATTCTATCACCAGGGTCCATGTTATATCTCTTACTATACTTTTCTCCTTACTATAAACCTGGTTGGTGGTTGTGGAAAGCCTTATGCATTTATATGCAGATGACAGTTCTATTTTCACTGAATGATGAGATCTCCCCTCTTCCTAATTCCCTTTCCTCTGAAATGGCAATTGTGATCATTTGACTTAATGAATACCATTTTCTTCACAAGGCTTGATTAAAAAAAAAAAAGTGTAGCATAGGTTTTTTTGTTCCTTTCCCTGCTCAAAATATATCTCTTGCACAATATGAACCACACAATTTTCATGTCTAAGAGCTATGTAGATTTTAGATATAATCATTGATACATTACAGGACCACTTAGATGTGGTGTCCAGCTTGAAGATTCCTTGGTGCTATTTGAGAGACTCAGCTCTATTTGATCAAGTTACAGCTTAAGTTGCAAGCAGTCTGAGCTGTTCAAGGAGTAAAGCTTGAAACAGCAATTACTAGATGTTTTCTGTAGTCTTTGGATTATGGAGTATGACAATCCTTATAACATTCTACATTTAATTCAGTGGTACAACTTCCTATGTTGTCAGCAGTAACAATATTTCTGAATATAAACAAGACTCTTAAAAAACCTGTCTTTGCTCAGCAATTCATTGGAGTCTCCTTAAAACCTATGAAGTACATCTGCATTACTCACTGGAGGAAGATGTACTGTTAAAATAATTTTCTGCAGGTGAGAGTCATTAAGCATATGTATCTTCCTGGATACCTTTCTACCAATATTTTGTTTTGGGTAACTTGTTTGCATTAGTTTTATTTTATTAGAAAACTTTGGTTAACAAATAAGTTTGTTTGGCAATCCAGATGGAGAGACTGGAATGAATCTCTTGAATCACAACAGACTAAGTAAATGAACAGGTTTTAAGGCTTTATTATTTATTTCTTAGGAATGCAGTGTTCCTTGTCTACAGACAGATTTCTTTTTCTGGATAAAGTTCAATCTAGTGAGAGAAAAAAAAAGTGTCCCTCCTGTAAATTATTTTAGTAATTACTTACAGGTCTTGCCCCTTTTAGTCTGAACATGATCACACTAGATCATACAGACATCTGCTGCTGTAAATAAGTATAGTACCCTTGTGGCACTAAATTAAACAACTCAGATTCAGAGGAGTTTTTGACATGGAGTTTTTTAATGGAGGGGGGTGTGGGGGGAGTAAATTAAATTCATAGGTCTTCCCTTTCTGCTGAAAAACAGTGCAGAGCAAGGAAAACAGCTGAAGGTATAGTGGTAGAGCAAGGGAAACAGCTGAAGATATAGTGCTTAAACTGAAGCTGATGCTGTGATTACAAACCACAGAACCATTTAGAAGTGACTACACCCAAGGCCTGTGCTGAGATTTAAAAAAAGAAAAGCAAAATCTGAGAATTTCTTCAGTTAAGAGACATCTGTAACCCCAATTACATTTAACAGCCACTGAAGTTTGTAAATAGAATTACATCAATGGTCTTCAGCACTTGTACTATGCCTAAAACTTTTCCAATTGTCTTCTTGCTTTTCAACATCTCAGTGTACTGTGGACATCAGTCAAAAGTTTATTAATTAGTTTCATATTGTTCAGATTCACTTAATTCATCAAAATATGATTCTGAGGTGGGGACATGTCTATTGAAATGTTTGACTTCTTGTTTTTCTTTTCTACATTGATGTCAGCCTTTTTCATGTTTATTTTTATTTAGCTCCAAAGACTTATCTTGCTGATAGTAACAAATAAGGTAAAAAAGCAATGTTTAGAAAATAACAGGCTAGATTTATGTCTAAAAGTTTCTATATTGTAAATGTCTACAGTTAGGTAGGAGAAAACATTACCAAATTCAGTAAGTCATTTCACAAAGAAATGAGGGATTAAAAGAAAACATTAAAAATCAAAGCATTTTGCTAAATCTGTGCCTCTGTTGAATTTAATCCTATTTCTGCATTAAATAGTCTACTTATTAAACAGTCCATCATAATAAATGAGTGCCAAATACAGTAGTAAGTCATTGCTAAAGGTCTGCTATGACCTACAGTAATTTAGGGTCCTGTCACATTCCTGTTAAGACCAAAAAGAAATTAATCACTTTGAATTTCAAACATTTCAGATCACATTCAGACTCAGTGTTATAGTCCTGGTACTAGTGGCTTCCTCAAGACTGCATTTTTTCTCATGTTAAAAGTAAATTCTACAGATTTCAGAAATTGGAAATTGTCTTTGGTTCATATTGTGTTCATTCTGAGTACTGCTTTTTATTAAAAAATAAAAAAAATAAAAACCCCTACATCTTTTAAAGTTTTCATTTCAAAGTTCTTGCTTAATATTACAGATTTTGAAGCAGAATTTTATGACTTTTTATATTGCCATAACACAGCATGATACTGTGTATTTTCTGCTCCCCATGATGTCACTGAAAAACAAGGAAGACATCAACTTGAGAGATGCATTCAGTCCTTGAAGGAGGGTTTCTACTTTGCTGCAGAAGGGCTATGGTAACTATTACATAATTTGAGTTCTGTTGCATTCTTATTTTTTTTGATAAGCACAAACACGTATTATTTTATTAGGATTGCTTTTACCCCTACATCAAGACCTTCAAAGTCAATATAGTTATTTCTCTTCTTTAAGAGAAAGCTTTGCATTCCTCCCATTGCTCCTTGAAATGGTTTAAGAGCAGCTAGAATCTTCTTGCAATGTAACAGATTTCAAAGGAGGAGAAGAAGGATAAGTAATACTAGGGTAAGATCTTCTGATTATTTTCACTTATTTTCCCACCAGATTCAGATCAGTAACACTGGGCAATTAAGCAATGTCATCAATTTTCTATACTGTAAAGGATGTTTAATGATATTTAAATGATTATGAAGTCCAGTAAAAAAGAAGCCTTGATTCCTCGATTCTTTAACCCAGATGAAGAACCTGTCTTCTCAATGTAAATTGTATAGTTGGCTCATTTTTTGTGGTGCCTTAGAAGGTCAAAAAGGCAACTGGTCACATGCTCTGTGGCCTGTTCAAAATGCATAAGCAGACTCATTCCCTCAAGAACACCGTGATCAGAGTCTTTGTGGGGGAAGGGTATTCAGATTTGTAATACAGATCAATATCAGTGCAATTAAAATTTTCCATTATTAAAATTCCTCTAACCTTGCAAACTTTTATTTTAATCATCATTTCCTGATCTATTTTATCTCACTGCTATATAATCCATGTCACTCTGTCCAAGAATAATCTGACTTTATTTATCACCTTGAGGTTTTTTTATTCATATCATCTGTGTTGCATCAGCCCTAAATACCAATATAATTACTCAACTCACAGACATATTACAATTCTCATCTCCCAGTCATCCTGTTCTTGCTGCTTTCTTTTGTTCACAGCTTTTTCATATTCCGTATTCTGGAATTTGATTTTCCATTATTTTTTCTGGTTCTTCCATGTGCCTATTGTTCCCATAATGTTATGCATATCAGTATCTGAGCCAAATGACTGATTAGAAATGATAGAAAGTCTGGTACAGAAGACTTGATTGTTTCCCTCTCCACAAAAGAAGAAACATCTGCATTAAGATTAAGCAAGTAAGATGTATTCAGCCCATCTTCCTGTAGCTGGTATTTTGTATAAGGCAGTCATTTAGATTCTCCTGATAAACAGCTTAGGCACCTGAAAGAGGTAAGATGTATCCTATGCTTTGTGTATGAATTCCATGCCCATGAAGAGGCACTTGTACATATACATACATGCTACAAAGTCTTCCCTAGACCAAAGAATTTATTATGACGCATAGTTGTCCCTGCTGGAACAGTTTTTGTTCCTAAGGGGACAGTTCTCTTTCAAATAGGTAAGAGACTTCCGCCACCTAATTTAGAACATCTTTGTTAGCATTTGTGCAGTAATTTAGCTCTTAGAACATAAGACAGTCCTTAACAACATTTTCATTTACAATGTTTTTATACAGTCTGGTCTTTCCACAGCAAAGTGGAACATCATTAGGCAGTGAATGTATTAGGACAACATAAAGTATTAAAAGTTGGGACTAAAGGAAAATGAAAGATGCTGTTATCAGCAATGCAGTTAAAATCTGTCCTGGACAGGCTTCATTCTATCTTTGCTTCTGCCATATATTTTTTAGTTAATACTAAGAATGCCTTAGTCATCATATTTCTATATAATTCCAACACAAGCAACATGCTCTAGTTGAGAATGTCCCTGATCTCAGCAGAGATGCTGGAATAGATGACCTCTAGAGGTCCCTTCCAACCCAGACATTTCTATGTTTCTATGAACTAAGCAGTCATTTAGACTTCACTAAGTAAAACAGGCATGCCCATAGGCAATAAATCTGATTATTTCATGTGTGTGCTGGAAAACTGGATAATTTTATTCTAGACATGTCCATAGACTACTCCCAGTCACCTTGCAAGGTTAAAAAGTTGGTGTCAAATATACTCTCACATTCTGGATCTCTTGCACCTCAAACTAGTGGACCGTTATGCTGTTTATCTGAAAATTATAATTCTTTGTCAGGCATCCTTTCAGATTCCTTTTAGAGTGCAAACAGGCTTTCAGGACTGCATAAAAACTTTCTGTGAGGGTGCACAACATTAGAGCACAGGGATTGATTAAAAATTAAAATCTCCAAAACTCAATTGCAGCAATGTGGAAAATTAATGAATGGCCTCAAAAGTGTTTGACTACATGGCTGAGCCTGCTGTAAAAATCAAAGGAATTAAATGTCCAGCCTCAGTTATGGGATGATTTGTTTTACTCTAAACAAAAATAATAAAATGAAGACGTGTGTATGTGTATTTATGTGCACATGTAAGTGCATATAGAACAGCTACCACCTATGAGGTCAGCACTTCCCCAGTACTCAGAGTCACAGCTTCCAGGAAATAAATTACTTCATAATTTTAATTTACAAACCATCACAAAAACAATGCATTTTAAACAACATTTACAGATAGGATCAAGAAACGGGGTTCCTTTTCTTCAAGTGTCTAAATAAGGAATTTACAAATCGGTAGTTGAGCCATACAAAGACAAATTCAATGATGCAAGGATTGAAGGCATATCAGCCTTGAATGAGTCTCTCTAAAATCTCTATATCACTAGCACTTGGCTCCACACGACAATGACTGAGACTTTAATATTGCTGTATATGTACATGCATATAACTCTAGAGTTAAATGTGTCATGGTGTTCATGGTGTTCATGCTGAAAGAAAGCACCAAGACTAAACAGTAAATCTACTTTAACCTGAGATTCATCTCACATAAATTTAAGGCATCTAAAATTAATTAGACTAGCTGTCTGACATTTAGATAGGTTAGACAAAGTTAGATCAATGTCCAGCCAGCTGTTGAGGGAAAAAAAAACCAAAAAACACACCAAAACATAAAACATAAATGTCCTAAAACTCCCCCTTTTCCATTCTTATTGCTATATGGCATAGACTATATCTTTGGTTAGTTCAGGTCATCTTCCTGGTCACGTCCATGCTCAGCATATTGCACAAGCCATGGTATATTCACTAGTGGGGCAGAGTGAGAAACAGAGAAGTCATTTACTCTGTGAAAACACTGATCAGTAATAGCGAGAATATTAGCATGTTATCAGAATTGTTTTGGTCACAAATTTAAAGCACAGCACGGTCAAATCTGCTATGAAGAAAGTTAACTCTATCCCAGTGATGTCCAGTATGCTGCTGAATAAAATACTTCCTGAGTAACCTCTTGGTCAGATGTTTCTGACAGAGGGGAGTCAATATAGCACACACAAATACGGTGAGATCTGCAGCTTGGCAAACCAAAACGCCTGTGATTTATTCCTTCCAGCACAATGGGTCTCATTATCTTTGTATGCATTACAGTGAGATATCATTCCAGACCTCTGTGACAAACATGTTTACATTCAGACAGCTAAGTTAGATGCAAGTAAAGAAAAGCAAAAAAGAAGTTACCTAATCAACTGAACAAAATTATATATAAATAATCCTTTCTATTTTTAAATGAAGAAAACAAACAGGCTCTATTTCTTCCCCCTCTTTGTCAATAACACAAGGGTAAGATTCTTCCCTTAGACGTAGACTGGGATCATTATACACTCCATTGTATTTCCAGTGCCTTGGTAGGCATGTTTAGCTGTGCCTTTGAAGCTAAGTTCCCAGGTTATCCACATTGTCAGCACCTCAGATTATCCTTTGAGGGATACTTAAAACATCTGATGAGAAACACCAAGAGCAAATCTGCAGAATACTTAGCCCTTGCTCCAAGGTGTCCACGTCTGCAGTCATACTGCTCATAGCCTGACATATCCTACATCTGACAATACCTTATCCCAAGGGTCACATTTTCATGCAATTCCCCAGTAGCTCTGACCCTCAGCCAGTAATTATGTCCTAAAAGTCCACAGTCTTGTCTTCCTTTTTTTAACATATTGCCACCATCGTCAACTGAAACATGGGGAACAATAAGTCCTTTCTCTCTTCACAGAATGTAAGGGAAGAGAACACCTCAAAACCACATGATATGGCACAGGCTTTTTCACTGGTGTCCACTGGAGCATACAGAGAATTGGTTTTGCCAAGACTTTCTGAATGGTGGCCACCCATGCATAAGCAAAATGGAGAATACCTTGTCTGGTGTCTGTGTCAAAAATGGCAAACCTGTCAATTTGAAAACTGCATGTCACATACCCATAGGACCTTTCCTAAAGATGACTTTCAAGAGTTAATGATCACCAATTTCTTAACTAGAGTGAAGATCAAAAAAGAACACCAACACCCAGTACATTACTATGCAGTACTCTGGTATCTGGAAAAAGGTTTCAGATGTGTTCACACATAATTCCTGAAGAACACAATGGTGTCCCAGCTCTTTGATGAGCACTCAGACATGCAACACAGAAGCTGAGACTGTACTGCTAAATATGACAATGCTTGTGAAAATTTAAAGATAATGTAACATGAGTATCTATCTTGTTGGAACAGTCCATGGCATAGCTTTTTGAAAAGTGCAGCTAGCATTATGCAGGACATTTCTCTAGTGACAGTGACAGTGTAAAGCAGAGACCATTCTTGATCCTATAGACAGGTTAACCCATTTAGAGGGCAAGAAATTTTTTTTACATAGAAGTTGAACACTGTATGACGGTTGGTCTCAATGGTAGAGACTGGCCACACACACATCTAGTTTACTAGAATAAACATAGCCAAGGCACCAAAACTTGATGATAGCCTTCAGCACCTCAGCCATGTTTTCAGTATACAGGAGAGCAGCAGAGAAATGACAGGCATTTTCAAGATTCACAATCATCTGCCTGGAGACAGCAGGAAATGGAATAAGAATATGTAACATTTCACTTCCATGATCAGTTTTCTATCTGGAAAATATGGATCATAAAAAACATTTCCCTTTTAAAATGAGGATTTATGAGATTGAAGTACAGGAAGAGCTCTAAAAATTATAATATTGTGTATTTTTAAATATATGATTTATTCAGCTCTATTCCCCAGTTAGTGTTTTCCCCAGTTAGTGTTATTGGCACTAATGGAACTAGAAAAAAAAAAAAAGTGTCTGAATATACATGACAGAAACTGAACCAGTTAGAAATTAAAAATACATTCACAGAAAGCCCTAACATAGAAATTTATTTGAGCAAATCAAAAAGTAGCCCACAAGTCAAGTAACAATTGAATTAAGATACCAATCATCATATCTATTAAGATTTTTAAAAATTACATGACAAAGTTTAGAAGAACACTGTAATGTGAAACATTATTCTTATTGCTACATTTAATTACAAAGAATTGTAAGTCACTCTGTCTAGCCTTTAAAAAAAATCCTACTTCAAATACACAACATTAAAAATTGAGAAGAGGTATGCAGTTCCCATATGAATGGGTTACACAGATAGTAATTTTTAGAGTCACTTTGAATGAAGTTCTACCAAAAATTTTCATCTTTCCTTTGCAGGGCTGTGGAGATGGGGTTGGGATGAGGACAGATTGGGACATCAGCCCATGTCTTGGGGCCAAGCAGGGCAGGGCTGTGGCAAGGCTGAAGACCAGCATCCTGCAGCACCACCGAGGCAGGGATTGATGTCCCAGGGCTGGGCTGAAACAGGGTCCTTGGTCATGCACAGGATGCCCAGTGGTGGTGGGTAGGGACAGTAAATAACCTGTAGTGCCCTCAGGGACTGGAACATTTTACCTTATCAAAGCATTTAAGCACATTTTAATTTTAAGACCTAGGTAAGAAGTTAAGGGAATGACTGATTTTACCTTAGAAGTGGTTTGTCTCAATACGAATTACTTGCAGAGATTTAAGTGCCCCTTCAGAATATAGGCCATGTTTACTTG
Source organism: Chloroceryle aenea (assembly GCA_013399075.1). NCBI lineage: Eukaryota > Metazoa > Chordata > Aves > Coraciiformes > Cerylidae > Chloroceryle > Chloroceryle aenea. Next base: position 58,475 of record VWZY01008425.1, on the reverse strand, counting down.
CATTGAAGTGAGAAGAACTAGTCAGGTACTTAAAGCTCTAGGCTGGATCAGGGTAGGATAAAAGAACTTTATTCATTATATGATTCCCTCTCCAACAGTGTACTGCAATTGAATAGTAATGATATCATTAATTTTTAGGACTTCAGCATTTTTGTAAATTAATTTGGCCTCTCTGTCTTGGGAGGCAAAGGGCAGAGAGGGAGTCCTTAAACGCTGATGAATTTTTTTAATAGATGATGAGAGCCTTCATTGGTGGAAAAACACTTAGCTCGTTTATACTGTATTCCAGACATCCCTGTGTCACTTTCACTTATGAAGTCTGATGCTATTCTGAAATAGGATGAGACATTAAAGTCTGTGAGATGAAGTTCAGTGTCTTCTATTTCCCTCAGTGTGAATAAATTGCCAAGCTAATAACATTACATTTTTAGACTGCATTAAAGACCAGTGTTAATTCCAAAATTGTTTCTTTTTTTTTGGTTGTTGTTGTTGGGGTTTTTTTTAACTAATTCCAGTACACATTGACAAATCTGCATGTAACTGGGTCCTTGTTAACCTACAGAAAAGTGCCTGTTCAACTCTTCAGCTAGCAAACATTCAGTGCTGTTACTGCTAAATCATCACCAGTTCACCCGGGAAACTGTAAGATTTTTAGGTAGAAATGTAGGATCAAGCAAGTGAATCTGCTATGTGATTTCAGGGATAGCATTAGTACCTTCCCCACATCTTGCTTTTATATGCTAGAAAAGTTGGCAGGTGAAAGCTAATGACTTAACACCATTGTACCAGATTGGTGGGCAATCAGAAAACCCAGACTATGGCAAGTTCATTGCCATACTGCATGTGCAAGAAGCAGTCGACGTATTTTGCAACCTACTCATAGTCCATAAATATAAGAAGCCCACTGTGTGTCAAGTCTAGTGCTTGTATACACCCCATATAGATAGTTAATAATGTATAGTAGATTTTATACATTCAGAGGACAACAAAGTGTATATCTGAGACAGAACTTTTGTGGATATTTCTACCTGTCTAATTAGACAAATATTAACTCTATGTCATCATAATAATGCCTGGTAGGTAAATAATTTCAGATGACGACTTTTAGCACCAAAAAGCCTAGTTCTTTACCATGTAAGTTAATGGTATTTCTCCATTCACTGGTAGTACTCCCAGACTGCTTCTGTAACAGTGAACAAAATATGACAGTTTTTCTCTGATACTGAAGCCAAATGGCACGCTACAGATTTTATCCATCCTTTTAAACCCTTTCATCTTGCAGTGCAGTGCGTCCATATTCACACTATCTGTCGGGAATAAACACTGATAGCTTCCTAATTTGGCTTAGGAGGTATCTGACAGAACACTAGATGCCTCCAGACAAAACCATGCCAATTTTCACAATACAACAGTAGATGACAGAGTTCCTGGGCATAGGAGCATACCCTCGCATTATTTAATTTACTAGTATAGAAGTGATTATTATTATGATAGTGGAACTACAGAGGAAACAAAACATAACCAATATATGCAAGTTGTGTAATTCCATATTTTTGTGAAACCACACAATGGAAAACTTGCTTTTATCTACTTATATACTAGTGTGGAACAAAAAGCCAAGAAAGCAAATTAATTTTCCTTACAGAAAATCTGGTTTAGGGCAGGTTACTTAAAGGTCTTTTTTGATTTATTTAGAAGTCGGTTAGTTAAACAAAGAGAAGGTAATCCACCAAATAAAAACAAGGGGACCACAAATAGACTATTCTACCCAAATGCCATTTTCATACCCATTTCTTCCTTTCCTGCTTTAATTGCAAATTCAGTGTTGGTACAATTTTCTGTAGTGATGAAGGAAAAGATTCCTTTGCAGACTAAACGGCAATGGAGGAAATGTCACTGCAGAAGGAGGGAGTCTAACCTGTCAGACCCTCCCTGGTGTAAAAAGAGGAGAAATGAGAACTTCAGGAATGAGGCCCAAACAATAACATCCCCATTTTTCTCCATCAGTTGTATGGAAGCCTTGATTGCCTGGATGATACAGAGACACCTATTTTCTCAGAGGAATCCCTCTTGTCACCTCACTTTTTTTTTCCCCTCCCCTCTTTGTAATGCCTGTCTCCATCCATTTCCCATTATAAGCCATCAGTGCCCCCAGGCCTCTGAAACTCAATCACATTTCAGGTGATTCATAAGGCTGGGTTGGAAACAGCAAGCAATATGCTCTCCCTACTGGTCTCTTACACATTAGGAAAAAAAAAAAAAAAAGGAGACATCAAGGTCAGACTGAGATCTCTTGCTTCTGCCTTTCCTCATCAAAATCTGCACTTCCAGTGTAATCCAGTGACAGCCTCAATCTCCTTACACAAAGTGAGAAAAATGGAAAACACAACAGATAAGACAAAACTTCTAGCCATTGAAATAGATGAAAACATTACTGGTGTTCCTCAGACTTCAAATCTAGAGCCAGTGCCGTTCAATATATTTATCAATGATCACAATGCAGTAGTTGAATGCACTATTAACAAGTTTACTGATGATAGTGGGAGGTGCTGTTTACTCTCTCTTAGGGCTTTGGGTTTGCTTAGGTTGGAAAAAGGAGGCTGAAGGGCAACTTCATTGATGTCCACAGCTTTCTGAGGAAGGCAAGTGTAGAAGGAGGTACTGATCTCTTCTCCTTGGTATACAGGGATAGGACTCAGGGTAAAGGTTCAAAGCTGCCCCAAGGGAGTTTTAGACTGGACATTAGGAAGCATTTCTTTAATGGGGGGCTGGTCGAACACTGGAACATGCTTTCTAGAGATGGTGAATGCCTCAAACCTGTCTGTGTTTAAGAAGCATTTGAACATTGGCCTAAATAATATGCTTTAACTTGGCCAGCGTGGAACTGGTCAGACAGATGGACTAGATGATCATTGTTTGTTCCTTCAAAGTTAAACTATTCTATTCTCAGCCCCCAACAACATCTTTCTGTCCAAGTTGGAGAGATGGATTTGATGGGTGGACTGTTCAGTGGAGGACTTGGCTGGATCATCCAGAGGGTAGTGATCAGTGGCTCTGTGTTCAGATGGAGATTGGTGACAAGTGGTGTCCCTCAGGAGTCTATACTGAAACCAGTGTTGTTTAATGTCTTCAGCTTAGTCCCCCTTCTCCTATTCTTCCATTGAGGTACTAGCACTGTATTCCCATGTGTATATGAGAGGTAGTTGGAAAATCCCACTTGCAAACAAACATCTGAGACAAAAGAGCATCCTGAAAATTTTCTAGTCTGCATTTCCAGAATGGTGCCCTGAAGGTGGATCCTCCGAATTGCCCTGGAGATTGTCACATTTCAGTGGTGGGGAGTTATATCATATATTACAGGTGCATACACTGGCCTCAGTAAGGGAAATGGATAAGAATATCTGCAGAAGGAGGCAATGTTAAAAAACAGTGATGCTTTCTAACAAATTAAAAAAAAAAGAAAGGTGGAAAAAATTGCATCCTTAAACAGTTTTTAATTGAAATAGCTTGACAGTTCCATGAGAGCTCAAGTTTTATGTATGTGATGTTTATAAGGTCTCATTTGAACTGTGGCATAGAGGTTCAAAGAAAATGCAAAATACTATTACTCCTATTATTTTTCTAAGACAGCATTATATTCACATTTCTGAACTGTTTCAATTTGCCGTGAAGTTTAACCATCTCTGTTCTTTTTTGAATGCTAAATTAATTGGTTTTGAGAACCTGTGACCTATTTTCTTCTGCTATTTTTTCTTTTTTGCTCTGTCATGTCATTCTAGACTACCACCTAAGAATAATCTGAAGCAGTGGGTGCTGTATTTCACCAGATGCTTATTTCTCCTCTGCCTATCTCATTCTAAAAAGAAGCTGTATTGAAAATGGAATTTGATTATGAAAGGAATCAATCTCTAACTCAGCAAAAAGCGCCTCCTTCATAATTTACATAGCCCTGCTGCTTCACCCCTAATTAATGTTCATCTGTAACTTATTCTTCCTGCAGTTCTGCCCTTCTAAATGAGTGAAAAATGACAGGAAACCTTTGGAAAGCAGTTTGCTATTACAGAATTATAGAAGAAACTGGATTGACTCATTTAAAGTTCCTAGTAATAGTCTCCTAGGTCTTAAGAAATTTGTGTCAATTTAAATAGGGTTTTATTTGATCCAGGTGCAGCTGGCTATCAGAACAGTAATGTAAACACTATGAACAGTAATGTAAATCTATTGTCAAGAGTGTAGGTGTTTTAATTTCTTTGCAGATGATACAAACCTGGATTTTCTGTTTAACTGGCAGGATAATCAACATACAACTGTGGGAAACAATCATTAATGTGCTGAAATATGGAAATATGACTCATGCATAGAAAGAGGGTGGAAACATAGTCCTAGGGCAAAGGACGGCATTCATGATCTGAGTTTGAGTCCTGTCTCTGCTGCAGGCAGAAGTCTCTGTCTACAGAAAGAAAATACAAATAGTTCCTTTCTCTCACCCTTTGTCTTTTTATGGTTTAAAAGCTTAAAGACAGGGATCACCTCTCACCCTTTTCATATATATAACCTAGAGCATTCGACCTTGCTTGCCATGCAAATGCATAAATATGAACATATGCTATTGATAAAGAGATAAAAGCAATGTGTAAATTGAGACCAGGTATATCACCAGACATATGTTCTACTTCCCATATTTTAAAAAGTGGGACAGAGAAAAATCAGAATTCTTAGAAATGTAAAAATATGGTAGCAGAAGTTTATAACATTTGCAACCTCACCATAGGAACTGATAGAAACAGTTTGATTCAGTATACTTATTAACCTTGTAAGTTCAAATTTTAATGCAATAGCTGTTTTCATCACAGAGGATGTTTACGTGTAGCTGAAGGAAGGGTTCGAGATCAATTGGTGGCAGTTAAGAATGGCTTTTGCAAATGCAAAACATGTGCATCAATTTCTAGATAATATTTTAGAAGAAGCTATGTATATTAATTTATATTAATTACTGCTTTTCAGAAATCAGCTCCAAATGTACCCATTATAAGGAAAAATTTCCAATGCTCCTGTTTTGCACATAAAAAAAAGATACTTTGACTGGGGAAGTAATTTATTTGAATCCTCAAAGTTTAATTTATGGCATAAACATGAGGTTTTTCCAAAGTAACATTATCCCAACCCTGAATTTTAATAAGATGTAGAACAGTGCTGACTTTTATTTTTGATTGTAGTTCAGATAATTAAGATTACTTTAACATTTTAGACAAAACACTGATAAGACCAGCAATATATATGGAAATGTGATTTGAGTTTTGCTGAATTTATTTCTTCTAGGTAACAGCAAAGCTCAAGTTCTAAGCTCACTTGCTTCATATCACAGAGCACATTAAAATTATGCTTCCATTTCACTCCACTGTAAATGGATTAACCTTATTTAATTTAAGTAGTTTGCAGATGCCCTTAGAGGGCAGCTCTTGCCCCCAAATTGTATGTAGTAGAAATGCTTTCATAGCTTTAACAAACCTATGCTGTGAAGGGAAACACAGGAAGAATTAACCCTATCTGAAGGATATGGTTCAGGGTTTAGGTACTAATGTGGAAAAAAAAAAGGTTTTCTGGTTTCTTTTGCCTATTTAACCACAAGCTTTCTGTACAACATGTGTAGACACATCATTTAAACCCAGATTTTAAGGACCTTTTTTTTACACGTTGTGTCCTAATGCATTGCAAAACTGAAGAAAATTAGATGGCAAAGTCCTCCTGTCCAAGTTCTTCTTACATTGACATTGCATTCTGCAGAGTTCCCCAGTCCAGTCCCCTGGACACCCACAACCACAGATATGTTGTTTTCTCAAGTGTACCTTTGGAAGGAAATCTTGATACTCTCAAGAGGCACAAGAGCAAGAAAAACAAAATGGTCTATTATGGAGATAAGAACTAGTCAGGACCCAGAACTGGGACACCATGCAATTGCACAGATTCCACATTAGTCAAAAAGGCTGTGACTATTAAAAAACTGTCCAAGGAAACAGTGTAGGCACTGTAATCAATCATCAGTATTACAAAAATGCCAAAACATTCCTGAAATTAGTTTGTCCCAGTCACTATACATAGTTCACCCACTGAGACATTCAGGGGACCATTTCTGTAAGGCAGTTTGAATGAATTCACCTTGTTTCAGAAGCCAAGAGAGTTTATTAGCACAAATATTTCTATGACTGCTGGTCTACATGACGACAAACACGTCCAGGTGTGTTTCCCTAAGGGTACATCCCCACCCTTTAAGTAAAGAAAACCAGGGAAGAAGATTGAGCATTGGACCCAGTTCTCCATGCTGCTTTAATTATCTGACTCCATAGGTCTGTTTTGGACCTCTCTGTTTAGAGCCCTCCAGGACAGATCTGTTTGGCAGATTTGATGTGAGCTCATCTGTACTATTTGGCTTTTATCAATCACTGCATTCTTGTATTTAACAGTGTTGGCAGTCCCAGTGGAAGCCCTTGGAAGCCCAAAATGAATAGCATGAACAATGACTCTCAAGGGCAATTTGTTTTTAATGTGCCTAAGTTAACTGGATGATGGGACATAGCCATGCAATTACACTACTTAGTCCACAAAAGATGTTCAGAAGGAAAATCCCCAAACACACCGATTGCCAGATAAACCTTGAAGTTATAAAAAAATCCATGTATCTCAGATTTCCTTCAGGGCATTCTCAGAAAAAGTTCCCTCCTGAACTACTCCAGAAATATTTATAACAGAACCTACCTCACACCAAAATACTGTCTAAATACCTGATTCAGACTTTCTCTGCGTAGACATTTTTACCATACTTGCTCACTGCTGGACCTAGTGCTGCACTCACATAAACAGATTTTGTTTAAAACTAGGAGTCAGACCAAAACATTTTTAATTTGGAGCTAGTGCATTCACTAAGGATAACATAGGCCCAAGTTCAACTAAACCCTGTGCCTAAGGGGATTTGTACTTCAATAATTAGCTGAAGACTACATAGATGAAAGGATTTCTGAACCTTTACAGTGGGAATTTTCTAAAACACAAGATACTTACTGGACTAAGTCACTCCACACCTTTGAGTAAGAGTATTCATCCTGACACCAGTGTTATTTTTGGTGATCATTCTGCACAACTTATTTATCATACAAATATCAGTACAGACTAAATTTAGGTCTCCTTCTCCCACCTAAGTACAATATTGTTTAGCTTACAAAACCTGTGACATTTACTGCAGGAATGCTCAAGAGAGCCCTTGTTCGGGTACAACAGGGTTGCTGGACTGTTTCTCTGATATGTGTATAGGCTTCAGTACCCTCTGTCCTTCAAAATGCCATAGAGACTCTATGTACTTAATCCAACTCACTGGAAAAATGCAAACATAGGGAGTCTATTCCCTTGGTAGCTATACCTTGAAGCTCTGAGAGGAACAGAACCTCTCTAAAAACTTGGGCTAGACTACCAGATTATTCCTGTATAGAAAAGTTACATAAAAAAGTATAAAAGACCCAAGCATTTTTAGAATATTCCCTTCAGTTTTTCTTCCCTCTTTTAGACGCATCAGGGCTATTCTCCCATATGGAGGAACCATGGATCTCTCTACCATTGTCCCCACTTTAGAAACAAGCAAAGTGCTCAGAAACAGGCTTGGACTGACTGACCCCCCCAAAAAAAAATCTTGGAGAGGAAAACTTGAATGTGCTTTTCTTTAGCTTATTATCATGTTTGATGGATGAGTCATGTGTCAAGCAGAAAATACTATACTCCACCTCACCATCAGCTGTCTTAAGGCTTCTGCTTCCTAAAGTGGATGTGATGAGCTAAGTAACAGCTCACAAGCAGGACAAAAACTGTAGAGATCATGCTACCCAGTTTATTTATACTTATTTGGTGTCATTTAAGTTCCTTCTGGTTTACAATGATAGAACTGAGAACAGAAGAGAGACCACTTGACAAAACATTCTCTTTTTACACCAGTATTGACAGGTCTTCACTGTTCTTTGAGATGAAGCAAATGTAGCATTCCATAAGCTCATCATTAGATGGATAAACTTGCCATTGATACCCCATAGGTCTCTTTGGCTTGTCACTGTAACACAGCAATAAATGCAGCTTAGATGAAACAGCTGTGTGGGTATACTTTGACTTATAACCTCCAAACATGGCCTGAGAACCTGTGACCCCTTTGTTTCCTTGATTTTACCTTACCAAATGTCCTGGTCTGAGTGAGAACAGAACTAATTCTGTTCAGTGAGTTTACTTTTCAGCTCAGTTCTTCTAACTGCACTGTCTGAAGTCAGCAGCCTGTTTTCACAGGCAGCATCTGCTGTTAGTGCAACACCCAGTGTTTGGAATTAGTACCAAGGATTGGTGTGCAGACCAAGGCCACTGCTGAATCTTGTGTACCACACTGAGGGGTGCAGAAAGTAAAAGACCTCACCAGAAGGGAGGAGCAGACAGGACCAGTGACCCTAAACTGACCAATGAGGGATTCCATCCCATATACATAATATTCAGTATAAAGCAGAGGGATCTGGAGGGTCTCTCTTCTTGGGGCTCCCTGTCTTTGCCCTCTTGGACCACATTGCCAGCTTTGCTTGGCTTGAATCAGGTCCTCTTTCAGTTCCTTCCTTGAAGCATCCAAGGAGGACTCTGTCCATTCTGCCTTCAATCCCAATCAGTGTGTTCCTGAAACTGGTACCACAATCCAGCTCCTGAACACAGCTCCTGTCTGCTGTGGGGGTCAGTCTGGGACTCCCCAGTGCCTGCTCCAAAGCATCAGTGGTGACAGTGATGTAATTACCATCAGCGAGTTTGGGTTCAATACTGGTTTTGTATATGTTTGCACATATTCTATTTTTATTATTATTTTTTTCATTAAAGCTGTTCTAGTTTCCTTTTTTAATCACTAAGTCTCTCTCCCTTATTCCCTTTCTCTTCCCCTAGGGAGGGAGGGGGGTTAATGGAGAGTGTCTGTTGTAGGTCTAAGGGGCCACCCTGATCCTAAACCGTAACACCAATAACACTGACTTTGTATGCAAATAGAACATCTGTTCAAATCTTATTGTGATTTGATTTGCTTTAACAATATCCACTATTCACTGGGAAACCCCTAAAGTGATATTGAAAAACTGAACATTAAGACTGAGCTCAGTGCTGACCCTGGGATGAGAAACAGGATAATATGAAAACATGCATTTTTCCCACTTAAATGTTAAAATATCACAAGACTTTAAAAAATAAGACCACGTACTTGTTTCCATGTCCACTGAAAGAGTAACATGACCATCTCCAGCACAGCAGGAGGTATGGATGGGTAAAACACACCAAGAAAATGACTGACATGTTTGCTATTAAGGGAGTGGCTTTAGCAGCAACACTGAACTTCCAGAGGCATTAAAGTGAGAAGTGTGAACTCTTTGATTAATTCCTGTCTGATTTGGATATCCTTTGTGGGAAAGCCATTTCAAAATCCACTTTGCCTTATCTATTTGCCTTTAAAAATCAGTTTAATACTTGACTTCATTCTTAGTATGCTAATTACTTTGACAACATCTTTGAAAACCGCTTGGAGGATTTGGTTTTATTCAAAAGCAGATGTGTGTTTGCCTTAATGTTTTATATTTCTTTGGAGAGTCCTTAGCTGGAGTATAATTTTTGTTTAGTTTGAAATTACATTTGTTAATTTTTTTCCTCAATTAAAAACATCTGCTTACACACAAACAAACCAAACCAGAAAATATGAAGTATAATTGGGAGCACATAGGAACTAAAGCAGGTTGATAGACTTCCTTTGAAGAGAGATTCATGAAGAAGGAAGAGAACTTTTCTTTTGCACTGACCATCCCATATGAGATGTCTTACCCAGAAAAAAAAAAAAAAAGGCAGAAATGAAACATGTGACAGACTTATTTTAGTAAAAAGCAATGTGTTCATAAAACACTGAAGGTTATTAGGATACAACTGATCAATTGTACTTCCTTCAGGAAATGACTCAAAACACCAGGTTTTGATGGCTACAAATTTATTCCTACCCTTCATGAAACATGTTTTCAGCTGTCCAAGCTCTCCTTCCCAGGTCATGCTTCGGGTGTGGAAGAGAGAATTTCTCTGAGTATAACATACTTCCCCACCACCACCACCACCACCAGTCAAGTATATTTTATTTCTCTGGAATCATTTTGTCACGTACTTCATGGAATCATAGGATCACAGAATCATTTCAGCTGGAAGAGATCATGAAGATCGTCAAGTCCAACCTGATTCCTAGCCCTATCAAAACCACTAAACCGTGTCCTTAAGCAAAACATCTACCCAGCTCTTAAACACCTCCAAAGATGGTGACTCCATTAGCCCTGGGCAGGATAATCCAATGCCTGACAATCCTTCAGCAAAGAAATTCTTCCTAATATTCAGCCTGAACCTCCCCTGGTTCAACTTCAGGCCATTTCCTCTTGTTATATCACTTGTCACTAGGGAGAACAGACCCACTCCCACCTCTCTGTAACTTCCCTTCAGCTAGCTGTACAGAGCAATAAGGTCTCCCCTCAGCCTTCTTTTCTCAAGGCTAAACATCTTCAGATACTTCTGCCTTCCTCCTTTACTTACCCAATTACAACTTGCATGTTTTTCTACAACTGCACAGTGACCTTTGGTATTTTGGTGACATTACCCCCATATAATTGCAACCAATTGCTGCCCATGTCTGTGCCAATTCATTGGAGGTGCCCAGGAATACTGAAGCCAGCTGACATCAAAGTACAGGTCCAGCAAGTCCAGTACAGTGCCATGAAGACAGGAAGCTTGAACACATGAAATAAAAGAAGAAACTGCAGGAGATTGGCTTATTCATCCTTGAGAAGAGAAGGCTTATGGAGAATCTTTCTTCTGTTTTATTGCAGAATGTACCTAATGAGAGGGTATAGCACAGATGGAGCTTCTCTTGTTTCTAAGAACAGCACAGCAATAGCACAAAAGACAACAAACGCAAGCTGCAACAGCAGAAACTCTGATTAACTATCACAGATTAAAAAAAATCCCCATATTCACAGTCAAATTTATGAAAAAGTCCCGAAGAGGGGATGAAGTGCCCATCCCTGTAGAGGTTTGAACTGGAATTTGAAAAGGCCTTGAGTAAACTTTTCTTAATTGGTCTTGCTTTGATCAGTGGGACTGGCTTGAGACCTCCAGAGGGCTTTTCCAACTACAGTTGTCCTGTGATTCTCCAGTTTCATGAACACCTGCTCTTGAAGCACTGCAAAAGTTATTTCACTGTTGGACAACAGAAATTTGAAAGTCTTGAATTATAGTTCCATAGAACACATCATACTGACTGGGTGCCAAGGCATATCCTTTTAGCATTAAAATTAATTTGATATTCAGGTTTATTGTTTATCCTCTCCCTCACTAAAGATATAAGGTACATCAATGAAAATTGACAATATGCTTTTCGAGAATTATGCTCAATGCAGTTTGACTTACTGACACCTACACAAATTATTCAAAAGAGGGTCATTGCAATTGCTAGGGTTTCTTCTTCCTTGCCACTCAGCCCTACCTCATTAGTAAATATTAAATGAATAAACTAAACATTAAAAACAAAGATATTCAGAGCCAGTAATGTTAAACTGAGAATTGTATCACACATATACACACAAAGTAATACATGAAATTCAGAAGTCATGAAATAAGATGCTTTAGCAGTTACCAGAACATTAAATTATGACATGAAGATCTTCACTGGAAAAAAAAAAAAAAA
>VWZY01008425.1:0-46700 GCA_013399075.1 Chloroceryle aenea | reverse complement strand
AAAAAACAAACAAACCCACAACAAACAAACAAAAAAACCAACTTTATCGTATGCTTTATCATAAAAAAAGTCAAGATAATGGAGAGGCTACATGTGCAAGGTATTGCACACAGTTCATGACTCTGCTAGTCAGTCAGATCCATGCTGTATAGTGGGCACATACTATTCAGCTGGCTAACAAATAAAATACACATAGCTGCTTAATTAAGTTTCATAACCTTCAGGGTAACAGTAATGTCCACATAAAAATTGTCTGCATTCAGCATGGGATCAGAGTGGACAAGATCACATTCACTGGGGCTTAGAATCTCTGACAGAAGAAGGAGGCTGGAAGCACCAATTCATCAGATAAATGGACAAGAAGCAAGCCTGAAACAGAGAGTGCATCACTGGCTAAAACAGAAGTTTATTATTTACTAGGGGATGTCATTAATGGACAAATCAACCCACCACTACACGAGTGTATATTTTCAATTTTTCATCCTCTGTTTCAAAGGAGAAGGAGAGACAGGCCAAATGTTCCTGCAAGTTTCGTCACATTTTGTATTTCTTATTAGAGGAACTGCCTTCTGTCCCATGAGAAGGGGACTGTTCTTCCTAACTGTCCAGCAAAAGAAAAAGCAAGTGAGACAGGCATCAAATGATTAAAAGCCTGTGGATTTTAGTTACTAACCCAAACTATGGCCATACTTTCAGCTGAACTTGGATCAAAGTTCATTCTGTTCTTCCACTCCCACTATTCAAGTGGACATATAGGTTCAAGAGTGGGCACAACTATGGAGTTCTTTGGTGTGGAAGTGACTGGGAAGAGCCTGGGATCCCCAGTACTAGAGATCGTAATCTGCACTCACAGGAAACCTGGGCTGTGTATTTCCAAGGTGAATCCTCTCAGAATGGTCTACAGCCACAGTAAGAAAAAACATATAGAGAAAGAAGCAAATCACAGTGCTTAGCATGCCTAAGACAACTTCTGAGTAGTTTTGTCCTCAATATATAGACTTCATGTTATTCACACAGTATGATGCAGACATTCGGTTGCAGATCTAAGAATAATGACAGGCATGAGACAAATGTAAAATTTTTCCCTTTTCCCAAAGGACAGAAATACAAGTAACTACACTGAGGCTGAATTTATTCCATTTATCTAGATCTGCCACCCCGGTAGGTATAGTGTTCGCAAATTTGTCAGCACCTGGCCCAAGACTATTACACAGCCGTTCTTCAAAACAATTGTGAGAGTTTAAGCATCACTTGGGCAGAATTTTCAGTACATACCAGTGTCCATCTTTCTTCCAATTGTTCTCTCTTTTCCATTATCCTATTTTCTTTGTTCCCTCACTTATGCTCAGCTGGTCTACCATTCTCCATTTCTGTTTTGGCATCATTATTGTTATTAGTTTTTCAGTATTTGTCTTCCCCTACCACCTCTCATCTGGGCCATTTACTTTGCCCTTTGTTTTATTCTTTTCTTCTAGACCGGTCTTGCAATAAGAGATGACTGCACGGCAGGGAAATCTTTCATCTTGATGTTCAGCCAGTAAATACAAATGTTGAGTTGACTCTCTGGAGTCTGGGTTTTTTTTCTTCCCATCAAACAGAACAAAGTAAAACACAACAGCTTTCCTCAGGTGAGCCTCAGAGCTCTGTCCTCTGCCAGGACACTTCTCATAGATTCTTCTGGATGGGCTTTCGACATGCTTTGCAATCATAACTCCCAGTTTGCTAGTACAGAGATTAATTTTGTGCTGTCTGCACATCATAGAATTTTATTTCTTGCCATGTCATATTCTCAGAAAAACATTTAATGATGTCTCCTTCCTTTATAAACACATAAAAATACGTTCATATAAAAACCACCAGAGTTTCATTTTTTAACAAGTTCTAGAAGACTTTAAACAATGCATATAATCAGTGTGAAATTATTCAGGGTTTATTTAAGTTTTTCAAAAGGAAATTCCAGTCACTTGATAGAGGTAAAACTGGGAATTTTAGCTGACTCCTTCTTGTTACAATTGATCTTCCAGTTGTATCCAAAATTTGCTACCTAGAGAAATCCAATACTTCCTACCATTTCTTGCTAGTGTAATTAGGAGGAAAAAAAAAAAAGAGAGATTGTTGAATGTCAACTCTTTTTTTTTTTTTTTTTTNTTTTTTTTTTTTTTCCTTGACAGATTGCCTAATGAATAGATAAAATTTCAATGTGAAATAATGCTCCAAATCAAATGACAAGGTTCTGGCCCTCTAAATCTGACATCTTACAGCTTGTGCTGAGAGGTCACAATTGCAGACACATCCCCATTTTGATTGAGTATTTCTGCTTATTATTTTTTATGAATGCTTTCCATATGGAAGGAAACTTATCTTTTTTTTTTTTTTTTTAATTTTTGTTTTCTTTTGTGCCTGCATATGAGAAAGATATACCATTAACTGAACAGAAAAAAATATATATACATTTGGTGCAAAATTAGGGTTGATTGGCATTTCATTTTGTGTTGTAAGCTTGCTCTCCCTCAAAACAGAACAATTCTTTTCCAGATAGCTGGTTTCTTAGGAAATCATTCAAGAAGCTTACACAGTGCCACCTGCAAGACAGCTGCTTGGCTCACCCAGTTGTTGGCTTCCCACCAAAGCTTCTAGGCAGACAGCCAAAGAGAAAGGTCACTTGAGAGCAGCCTGACAGGTAGAGGTGAAAAAAGCTACTCATACAGTAAGGGAGCTGGATGTCATGTAGGGCAAAGAACACAGCAGACTCGAAGCAATCTGGGCAATCAAGGCAATCAATGGGCTAAATATTTGAAGTTTTCAGGTAACTTTGATCTGAAGCAACATACAGCCAGGAGTCCTAAAAGAAATTTCCAAGATCTCCAGAATTCTGATCGTTGCTAAAAAATACCTTAATATGCGTTAGTACAGAGTAAGGCTTACTTCTCAATGATACTCAGAGGAAAAAGAGATTATCTAGGTAGCTACAGGCCAGTAAATCTGATTTGATTCTCCAGCAGAGAAATCCTTAAGATGATATGGGATTCAGTTAATGAAAATTAAAGGTAAAAAAGTAATTAACATCAGTCAATACACTTTTATGAGAACACGTCATGAAACCAAATGGATTTTCTTATTTAACTTAATCATGTATGTGAAGTTGATAATATAGCTAAAATAATATTTTTAAACATTTATAAAAATATATTTATTAAGGTGGATGTTAGATTTACATTTGATAGTCAAATGAAAAAATGCACTCCACAATATTACTGGTGTATATATATTAAATGGTTTAAAAACAGATGGACTATCCACAAGGGAGATATCAGTGAAAAACCACCATCCAGTGCAGGTATTTCTGAAAGGATTCTGCTGGATTTGTATTCTGTGAACCATACCTACAAACTGATATATATCCAAACCTGGAAAAGAGTGACTTGGAGAGGGTTGGTGGTATGGGGTGCGCGAGGAGGTCTCCATGAACATGCAGAAATCTGGGGGAAAAAAGGGAAACCTATTTCCGTGTATGTATAAACAAAGAAGAAATCAGGAGGATAGAAAGTTGATGCTACCGTGATAAATTGTAAAAGAAAACATACTGGTAGCTCTGCCCTCCATCTGTTGTAATGCATAACAGAAAATTATACTGTTTACAGAAAATGGACAGAGAAAAGCTCTGTAACCTAGGCAGTGAAGCCTTCACAATATTTGTAGAGACTGATCTAAGTATCAGTGACTAAAGAGCATTCTGATCCAGCTGGAAGATTACATCAAACTGAGTCATATTTATGACTGTGAAAAATTTTTTAATAGCAAGACTGATTACCAGAAGCAGTGATGGTTTCTCCATCCCTTAGTATTTGACAGAAAATACTAGAAGCTTTGTTCTGGCAGACAACAGTGCCTCTGTAATTAAACTTCATGTACAAGTTGTAACACGGGGATAAGCTGATGAAATATAAATACTTGGGTACACAGCAGTTAAAACTGAAGAAGGCAATGTACTTCTCAAACTTTCAAGTTCATGGAGATATCCAAAACACCATTAGTGGCTGTACAGCTTTCCTGAAGAACTCTGCAAAAATGCCTCTTCTACTTCAGGTGCTGGGACAGGTCACATAAACTGGTGGAGGCATATTTGCATGACACAGGACAAAACAGAGAATGAGGTACTTAAAAGTTGTTTAGCTTGGGAGAAATACACAACCTCAGGCAAACTCTTAGGTGACGTAAGTCTTACATTTCCCCTACCAGCAAAGGTGTTTGGATGTCTGGTTCAATATTTTTAGACAGCTCCTAAGCAGTTTCAGATAAACAAAGTCACAGGTATTAAATGGCTTTTTAAGTGTGGTGCAGAAAGTCTGAACAGCAAACACCACATAAGAAAATGAGGTTTGAATGAACATATCAACTCTTATTATCATTTTACAAATGATCCTTTTTAAAACTAACACGTTAGTAAAGACATAGATCATAATTTGCTAGAAAGAAACTCCTATTAGATTATTTGCAGCTGTAGGACACTCAAAAGGCAAATCTTCTTCTTCAGCAAATAACCTTTCCGCTGATTCTGTTTTTTTCATCCATATCATCGTTATGTATTTAAGAATTCTCCTCAGTTCTCAGATTAATAACACCCAGCCTATTGCTAATAAAACAATCTTTCTCCTTTGCCCTTTATAACTTGAAGCTTATGCAAATTACATCCAAAGAGATAGTCTTTGGATTAAGATTCCACACTGATGGACGGGTAATTTGCTTTCACTGTGGCAGGTAATGTCACTCTCACACAGATGCCCGAATGCTGGTTCAATTTTCTTCATCATCAGTAATGATGACAACTGTTAGCCTGATTTTATCCAAGCACTGTGCAAGGATTTTGTTATTTTACAGAGTTTACCCATCTGATCTTTGCTGATGTTCTCACTGATGGATAGTGCAACATCACTACAGTGATGCTGAATATACCATCTGGATTTTATAAAAGAAGCTTTGCCTTTCAAGGCAACTATGGGGTGGTGTGAGTTAAGGAACAGACTGCCAAAATCCACACAGACAAAAGAATGGCATGGAAGCTTCTTGGAACAGGCAGCTAAGCATTTACCATGAATTCACTGGGTATCAGTCCAGGCTGCCATATGCAGCCTGTAAAATATTATCCCTACAGCAGCAAAGAACCACTCAATTGCTTATTATCCTACAGCCATAAAAAAAAAAAAAAAGTGTTTTGAAAATTATGTTTGTCCTGTGATTTTTTTCATCGTTGAAAAAACTTTGTCTTTGAAAACCCTTAGAGCAGCACAGGCTTCCTACAAAATAGGGTAATGCCAATACCCAAATGCTCAAAGCCACTGTATGACTGAGTAGTCAGCAATGGAATCTCTCCCATGCGATGACTACAAGGTTCATAATTTTAAGAAGAGAAACACTGAATATGGATATGCAAAGGTTATGCTTACATAAAACAAACTGCCAGAACACTGGCACTGAATTAGCCAGGGTAAAGAGTTCATTTATTCTTTCTTCAGTCCTTCCTTTGTGCTGGGGCCATATAGTAGCAATAACTGTCTCAAATGGTCTGTGGAAAGACCCCATTTGCATCTCCCCCACCTTTAGTCTATTCCATAGGAATTGTATAATTACTGGTTTAAAATTATTTAAAATTATTGTTGCTTAAATTAACATAGCTTCTAGATGCTCACAGTTAACTCACAGTTGCGACTCCATCTCTTTGCACAAATTCTTCACAATAACAATAGATATAAGAGAGCAGAGCAGAAGTAAATGACTTGTCTAAGTAATTCAGCAGGTCAAAGTAAACTACAGATCTTTCTCATCCTCTAAACCATTTCATATCCACCAGGCAGAGCTCCTCCAAGGTGCTTAATGTTCAGTTTTGTGAATTGCTGTGGAAACAATTCAACAAAATAAAAGCCTTCCAAACACCAATGGTCTTTCTCCTTTTTATTAAAAGAATAACACAGGTGGGAGGGATGGCTCCCAAAATAAGTTGTTAATGCTTTTCAGAGGTAATCTGGGATTTTAAATACTTTCAATAGCTTCAAATAATACTGTTGGCTGTTGTTACCCTGTGTGGCTCTGATAGCAAAGCGGTTCGTCCTAGCAGCTGTCTGAGCTTTCAGAAAGTAAGACAAGAGTTTTCAACATTGTGTTTTGTACACAGAACCCAGCTGCTTGCTATTGTTTTTCTCTCTACATCTCCCATTCATTCCTGCCCTTGAGCATGTAAAGTGCAAGAAAAAAGACAACAAAAAGGCATTAAGTCTCATGTCTGTATTGAGGCAATCTTTTTATTAATCCTGGAAACACTACTTTCATAATTATCTGATCCTGTGTCATCCTTTGCTGTGAAAAGAATGAGCTTTTTTAATTGAACTTGTTAGCCAACTTCTAAAATCAAGCAACAAAGCAATTAGAAGGAGAGAACCAGGGAACTTACAGATGAAGAAGCACATGCTGATAGAAAGTCAGTAGCTTGGAGCTCTTTCTCAGATCTGCTGCTGAATCATGGCAGTCAAGAACAACATTATTATTTTTTTTTATTTTCAGTATCTGTGGACCAGATCTAAATCTTTATTTAGAAATCTTCAGTAAAAAGTCATAGAATAATTTGGGTTGGAAAGGATTTTTATAAATCACCTAGTCCAAGTCCCCTGCTGTGAGCATCTTCATCTACATCAGTTTGTTCAGTGGTCTGTTCAACCTAAGCCGGAACAATTCCAGGGATGGGGTATCTACCACCTCTCTGGGCAACCTGGGCCAGTGTTTCATCATCCCTAGTGTAAGCAATTTCTTTCTTCTATTTTGTCTAAATCTACCTTCTTTTAGTTTCAAACCATCCTCCCTTGTCCTGTCACAACAGAACTTGCTAAAAACATTGTTCCCAACTTTCCTATAGCCCCCTTTAAGTATTGAAAGACCACAATAAGGTCTCCCTGAAGCCTTATCTTCCCCAGGCTGAACAACTCAATTCTCTCAGGTCAATGACATTTGTCTCTGTGCTATATGATGTTCTACCAGTGCTACAGAATATGTAGCATTTCACATACTTCCTTCAGCACCTGGAAAAAAAAGAAAGAATCCACAAAAAAGGACAGGAAGAAATGGTTTCTAAGGCAGTCTTCTTTGCAGACTGCATATATTGAGTATGTATTACTAGTAAATTGCACAAAACTGTGTGGATATGAAGAGTTATGTAAGTAGATCTCTCAAAATTCATTTATAAAACAGTTGAATAAAGTGAATATTTTTGCAAAATGAAAATAAAAACCAGAAGAAGTTTCCACTGGTTTAGCTGTTGTGAGAATTTAAACCCTAAAATAACCATACCCTGGTAAATTTAACTTTGTGTTCCAAGTCATTGTTGTGATTTAGAATCATAAGGTCTCATCTATTGCACTTACTATGAATGTGGTCAAGCCTGGAGAACACAGGGAAATGTAGGATGACATCTCACAATTTAAGTGATACAAGAAGACATCTCCAACATTTCAAAGGTGCAGACTTTTTGACTTACCAAATAATGATGCAACATGAGAGCCTATAGCTTTTCTTTAATTCTGAGAAGAGAAATGAGACATCTGTCTCTTGGGAAGGAAGACAATAGTTCATAGCAAAGCTTCAATATGGTATGCAAGTTCCACAAAAAGCCCTTCTTCACAGAAATGAGGACTGGAGGTCACAAAGGAAAAAGAAAACAGTGGAATCTAAAAATGAAAAATTCAGTGATTATTCTGATATGTGATATATTTTTACTTTCATGCTTAGAGAATTTCTAGATAAAGAAAGGCAGGAGATTTTGTGCTACTGGGCACTACAAATGCATATATATAACCACGATAGGAAACACACATCAAAAGTTTCAGTTGAGAAATAATCAGTCAGAAGAACTTTTCTTAACTTTTTCTTCAAATTCTCTTTATCTTTGCTGTTCATTCTCGAGGACAGCAATTTGTGAACTTAGCTTTAAAGTGTGTAAAGGAGTTTAGAAGCTTTTGCTGTATAGGGTGGCCCTGAAGCTTAATCCATTAATGTCTGTCTCAGAATAAGTTCTGCTCTCATTCACACAGAAATGGGCAAATTTGCCTCTCCTTCAAAGTGAAATGGACCACACCTCTCATTAACATGGCATTTGATTGCACACAGCAGGTGTCAGCCCACTTACAAGGAAATGTCATATTCCAATAATATCCTCATTAATATTAATTATAAAGAACCGTACTCATGATAATTAATGGTAAGTTATTTATCTTCTTTTAAAATTATATAACCGAAATGAGGAAGTTGGCTAGCAATATATATCATGACTCTACTTACCATGGAGCATCAGACATCACCCACAGTCTGGGTCTCACAGAGACTAACAGACCTTTGCCTGATTTGTTCTGCTCCTCTCTTCCAGATTGATTTCCTCACAGTAATTAAAGGAGGGAGCACTATGACATCTCCATTCACTTCCAAGCTCAAGACATCACGTGGCATTATGAACTTGAGAAACATTGGCCCAGAGTTAATCGGCACCCAAGTTTTCTATAACTATTACAAAGGGAAATGCAGATATTTGCAGATTCATTGGAGGTTTTTCCTTAAACCATAGATCCCAGTAATGAAAGAATAAAGAACCAGCAACTGTATTTATGAGTCCATTAAAGGAACCATCTTAGGCAACTGCAGTTAAAGTCTGTTTATCATTGTTCCTATATACGGCTTCCAGAAGCTTAACTTTAAGGAGCTATAAAAAGGAAAACAAGCTATTTCCAAAATATTCTTGCAATTTAAATAATAATTAACAAATAAATCTAGCAACTATAAAAGAAAATACACAGTAAGAGATGGAGTCTCAGTCACTAGAAGATGTGTGCCTAAGTCTGCACATGGGAGCACAAGCCCAGACTTGGCACAGTCAAGAACCAATCCATTGGTTCCCATGGAGTTACACCACTTCCATTCCAGCTCTTACCACAGCTAGAGCCAATTAACAGCCTGCTGCCGTGGAGACTGATGGGCAGAGTAATCCATCATGCTGTATTGAGATTGAAAAGTGAAGACTCTTGGTCTGGATTCAGAGAGGGAACAGATGAGACTGGGTGTACCATCCTGTTTCTAATGTGGATTCCTGAAGCATGGACAAGCATGGTGAACTCCAGCTCTTCTGCTCTACCTCAGAGCCACTTATCCTTTAGAGTCTTTATTCTTGCTCCTGCTCCTGCCCTCTTCCTGTCCTTTATTACTGCTCCTATGTGAGTTCTTCCCAAGCTATCCCTAAATTTATATTTTCCAGGCAGAAATTCTGAAACTGGATTTTAGAATACACACAGATTCATTGTCTTGAACTGAGAATGAGCCACATATGAGGAAATCCAGGTCTTTCAAGACTGAAAACATGCCTTTTTCTTCATGTGAGCTACACAAACTCATTTAGGAACTAAATGCCTGTATAAAGAACATTGAAATTAATGCTTAAATTGTTATTTCATCTTTTAACTGTCTACTACAATGCTGTGTTCTTACCTCCTAACAGAATAATGTAAGAATGGCCTTAATGGGGCCCAATACGATATTTTCTCTATCAAAGTAGTCAAAAGTAGAGAGTTAGAAAAAACACAGTAATAAAATTAACCAAGGGTGCATACAGTGATATTTCCCTGACATACTCTTCCAGACTCCATCACTCTGTCTTAGACACACTTTGTGCTCAATAGATCTTGAATCAGTTTTTCTCCCATAAATTTGACTAATTGCTTCTTGAGTGTGTATAAACTTTTGACATCCACTGTATTTTGTGATGATAAATTCCACAGTGGAGGTATGAGTTGTGTTTTCTTAACCAAACACTTGATAATTTCACTTGATATCCTTTTGTACCTGTGAGAAACAATAAACAGTATTTTCATAGTTGCCTTATGGAAGTTAGAAAATTCAATAGCATTCAAAGTTATCTTAGTCCAATTGTTAATATTCCTTGGATGGAACAGTTTTTGTACAGTGCCTAGAAATAGATATTGCCTTTTGTAAAAGGCATCCTTATCAATACCATGTTATTTGTTGACTTGCAACTATTATGTAATAGAAGTAGAATTAGCAAAAAGGGTATATAACACAACGGACCAAACTCAGACCTCAGGTGTAGCTTAGCTACTATGTAGAGAAGAATGTAACATGAAACTAAGCCCACAGGTAATATTTCAGATATTCTTCTCTCTTTAGTAATGCCTTTTGCCTAACTTAAGCATTCCCTGAAACAACACGAGATCATCACATTCCTCATCAGCTGTTAATGTCTTCATCTGTTTGGGAATCTGGACTTTAATCTATTTTGACCTGTGTGTAAATTTTACTACATGTTTGCTTGTCTCTTTCAGTACCTACACATTTGCCAAAATACAATGTCAAGTGTTGGCCCAGTTCCATTCCTACACAAATCAGTGCCAGTCAACCTGGGGAAGTAGTAAATACTCCAAAAATGCTCAGAGAAGAATCTAAGTACTGTTTCCCCCCCTGAAGCAGCAGTAGCAAAAGCGCTGGTGAAACATTAACAAGTACATCTCTGGTTTGTATTAAGGGAAAGATAACTCATAATGGAACAGGCTTGGAAGGAACATAAAATAAATGATCATGTTAATGTTAAAGTAGATTAAATAAGTCACAGTACATTAAATTATTTTGTCTGGCTTTTTACACTCCTCAGGTGCTGCTGGGCTGAAATCCATATGGGACAATTCAGTTTTTCTGGGAAAACACCATGGCGTTAAAAGTTCAAATTTGTGCAGTCCTGTAAAAACTGAGACTGCAGCATTCACCTGAATAATGTGACTATTCAGCCAGTGAGGTGTCTGTCCTTATGGTAATGAGTCTTTATATTTAAAAAGCATGCAGCTTGAGAACAAGACCATAAGTTGCTACTTATGCTGAATATTATGCCACCAGGGAACTGTATAATGCAAAGTTCAATTTCAAATGAGGTTTCAAAGGCAAGACATTTACATCATGTCTTCAGACATATGGGTGCTGAAAAAATGTTTACTACCACCTAGATAACAGTGCTTCTTTTGAGCTGTTCCACCCTATTGCTGCTATGCAGATTGTCTTGTGTTTGTCAGTTTGATTGTCAGCTGTTGGTTCTCAGATGTTGAAATACAGATTTACGTCTGTAACTGTTATTTTAGCTCTTCATTCCAAGCAGGAATAAGTAGTAGCGAAGTGCCTAACTCCTAAGGGAGATATATCCCAACACACCTTTGAAGACCTCAATTTTAATCTTTTAGACTTCTTTACAGAAAAAGGGGTAATCAATGTATTTAACACAATTATTAAACTATCATTTGCCTGCATCCACACTGAAAGTACTATGATGCTTTAAAAAACTAGCAATTTTGCTGTATAAATCTGCAGTGCATCACCTCTGAGGAATGGAAAACACATCTCCCAGCTTCAAATACTGACAAAACAAACTCCAAGCAATCTTGAATTGAGGGTCATAAAGAATTACTTAATGCTGAGGTTGTTTGGCTCATACTCTCTGGATGTCCCAGCTTTTAGTCCAGAATGCACTGCATGATATTGCAAATGTTACAATTAAAAATTTTACTTTATCTTAGATGACAGAGGTGGCCAAGGCTGTTATTCTACTTTGCTTCTGATGGGTTCTATATAATTCAAGAATTCAAGAGAATGTTGCACACATTTTGTTTAAGAAAATAAACCAGACACCAGGGCTCATTCTCAATAGGCAGTTTGGATGCAGGCATCCTGTAATGGAGGCTAAGGGGTTTTCATAATATATACTCAAGACAATTCACCAGAAAACAATCCTAAGAACATTTCATGTACCAGTAGTTAGGTAGCCACAGAGGCCAGGTACCTGAGACAAATGTAAATTATCTTGTTGTGGTAAATTTCATGGATAAGAAATATTTAGATCTTATGACCCACTACCCTGGGGCTACACTTTCATTAATTGACTATCCTTATCTGATTCCTTTCCACTGTCAAAGAATCCCTGTTTAAAGAGAAAATAGCCTGTGTGGATGCTCAGTTAAGCAGGAGGCATACTAACTGTGACATGGTATGTAGGTATAAGATATTTAGAGGGTGCTATTCCCACAGTCAAGCATTGCAAGACTTCTCCAGTTTTTCTGGAGTATGTTGACTTCATAGGACTTCTCTGTCTCTTCAGTTTCAATGAATATATTTCAGTGTCAATAGTTCTTATGGTATCTGGACTTCTTTAAAGTTCTAATCTTTAGGAGCATTTGATCACATGAAAATCTTCAATTTCAGTGTTGATAATGGAATTTTCTATCTCTTGTGATTTCAGGAGAAAAATGCAAGCCTTGCAGTGTGCAAAGCCGTTAAGAAATAGAAAGGATCTGTATGCTACCTAATTATGATTTTTACTCAAACCCAAGACTAGAGGTGGGAGAGAAAATGTGATGCTATTTATGAATGTCTAGGCTGCATAGGAGTGCAAGCCAGTCCCAAGTATATAATGTGGCTGAGTTTACATGCTGGTATTAATTTATGTGTTAGTTTATATGCCACCATTGTAGTTCAGAGTAGAACTGCTAAACTTCCTGGGAAATGTCTTCATCTGATCTCTGACACTTTTCCTTGATGAAAGAATGTTTTTCATTTTTTGATAATCAAAGGAGAAGAAGCTCAAAAACATTTTTGAGAGAGAATGTATTTTACAGCAGATCCCCAAAGAAGGCTTTCTCTTTGCTTTCATGCCACACTAAGCCTTTCTTTAATTCCCTAGGTTAGCATGTGAACAAAAATGTTGATAAACAGCTTGCAAAACAAATAGACAAAGCTGCCATTGTGTAAGCAGTTTATCTGCTGTGGCATCTTTCGTTAAACTAGTCCCCATTCCAGAAACTCTTGATAAAATGCCTCTTCCCTTTGCTGAAACTCTACAATTAACTGACTGACCATGTACTAAGCATGAAATTTAAGTAATTATATGCTTGATTAGTGAATAATGTTTTCCTGAGATGAACTACAAAGTCATTTAGTTCGTATTATGGCTTATTACCACATTCTTTAGGCACTAATTCGCTGTGTGTACGTACAGGTAACCTGGGATCTCCAGCTAAAACATAGTGGCAGCCTATTGCTTGGCTGCTACATCAGTTGCCTCACGTCATGATGCATTTTTAAGTATATAGCTTATTTTCTTACATTTGATTACTGTCAGATGGGACTGCATGCTGCTTCCTGATCTGCCCTCTCTGTAAGCTACTGGCAGTGTGACCCTGAACTGTCTCCCATGCCCTCTTCATTACCATTGATTTAGCCTGCAAAGGCCCCAGTAGTATAGCTGCGAATCAAATACAAAATTGTCCTAGCCTTGAAAAGCTTCCCATCTTTGACCAGGAGTCATCAACTATCTCTGTGCTAATTATTGCCTCCTTTATTACAGAATCTTTAAACATAAGCCTTTGTCTGTTCCCAAGTCTACATCTGCCTACCATCTCTCTTTCACAGTTGCAGGCTGGTGGTAAGAAGTTGGTCATACTAAGTGTAAAGGTCTACCTCTGTTCAGAGCAAAATTATTGTTCACATCCTTCATGTGAAGACTATGAAGAGCAGATTCATTCTATCCTTTAGTTTTACAATATTCTTCCTGAAATATCTGGTATTTTTTATTGTACAACGACATTCTTTCATTAGTATTGCCATTCCTATATTACTTGCACCTTGTAAATTCAGTATCTCACTAGCTGCCATATGAATCAAGGATATGAATACTTTCTTTTAATAAAAGACTATCTGGTTTATTTTTTTGATTTTACTTTTCTGGAATTTGTGCAGGAACCTACATATTTTGTCTTGGTCTGGTTACTTATTTTTAATGCTCTGTGTAAATGAGTCTTTATTTCTTGAAACTGCTGATTTTTACTTCTTTGCTTCATCTGCATTTTATGAACTGTCCCAATTTTTATTTGAACATAGTTTTTTTTATAGTATCATCTTTCTGATGTAGTTTACACAAAACCTAATTATATCCCTAGTTCCTAATAATAGGATACCTCTTTTCTCTATGACATATTGAGATACTGAATCTGTTATTCCACTCCTTTGACTGTTTCTTACATTATTCAATTCAGTTCAGAATTCAGTGTAAGTTTTTGTTTAGCATTTCGTGTGATTTTTAAAGTGGTTTCCAATGTCATATACATGATGAAAAATAGTTTCAGTTGGAAGACTTGAATGTTTTGTACTCTACAGATCAAGCAGCACATCAGGGCACAAAAAAAAAAAAAAAAAAAAGGTATTTCATCAATTAAATTTGATCCCCTTTGACATTTTTGCACTGCAGAATGTTCCAGTATTACACCATTGTACATTTGGCATACTTACACAAAAACCCAGTTACCTTTAGAAGACAATTGTTTTGATTTTGATGCAACTAAGGTTTGGCAAACTGGTGCTTGTCCTTAGCTGGCACAGAGAAGGTCAAATTCTCAGTAACTTTTTCAGAGTTACACCAAGTAAAAAATACTGCCAGTGCCTTCTGGGGAATAAGAGACCAACACAGAGTTCTTGTCTGACCTTTCCAGGGAGGGTATTACTAAAGATTTATTTGTTCCAGAATTCTAATTGGGGTTTTTTTGTGACCTTTCTGGGTAATGCTGATGTTTTTCTCAGACTTACAAAGCTCTCAGGTAGGGAATTCTTTTGCTGCCCTGACATAGCAACTGAATTCTAATCTGCATCCAGACTTCTCATCTCCTTTCTTAATAATTTAATGCTGCAGTCTTGAACAAGCAGAGTTTGTTGTGAAATTTAGATTGGGTTTATTTATTTATTTATTACATAGATGATTTATCTGTTATCCCTTAATCTGGGGAAAAAAAAATTATCACACTATGGATCAGACCAGATTTAGAGAAGTGTCTAAAAATACAGAAAAATCCTATGGAGATTTTAAAAAGCATATAAGCAGATGATGCACTATTGGTAACTGACTTTGTCTACACCTGTATTGACCTTGTTCTGTGTGCCTGTGTTCCAGTCTTGGATTGTGTTTTGCATTTGTAGTGCTTGTGGGATGCAGCTCCCAAGGGGAATTGACTTCCCACATCAGCCTTTCTCAAACAGAATACTATAAACTTAACTTCTTCATATTGGAACTAGGAAGCTCCAAGGATTATCAATATCTATAGTATGGATTATCTGGGTAGAAACTGTGGAGTGGATCAGCTTTATTGTTCAGATACCTGCTCATGTGAACCTTCACACTATTCATTATGAAGCTGTTTGCTTGATTAGGCACTTAGTGTAGATCCAGAAACATTATATACTTAACAACCTTCTTGATCTAGTCAATAACTAAGCTTTTCAGCACTCTCTGGACACAGAACTTGCATTGCTTTCTACAAGTCTGCCCCAGGGTGTAACTGAAAGTTATAAGGTAACATCTTCCTAAATGTAGATTGGGTACCCACAATATTATTTGACTCCGTAAAACCTTCCTTGTTATGATTTATCACTGCACGTACAAAAGCAAAGATGGAGAATGAAAAGAACAGGGATTTCTGTAACTCAGTATGTGAAAATGAAGTTCAACAAGTAATCTACAAGATGGAAGAATCTCATTGTTCTCCACACTGTTGCCACCTCTTAAAACAGAATACTTGTCCTCCCTTTATCAGCTAAAAGTGTGATCATCTATTACCCGTTATTGCATGCACATACACCATAGGGAGGTAAACTTAAATTATTCCATGAAAGATAGAGGCCTTTTATGATAAATCACACACACTAGTGTGCAATTCCCTACGGAGAAAAGATAATTTTGTTCCACAGGTAGCTAAAAGTGTGATATTTTAAGGAAGATTTAAAAATATCTGATCATTGGTACCAATTAATTGAAAGAACATCCTCAGAGGCCCACTCTTAGCTCCATAACTTTCTAGGGACAAAGCTAGCATGATGGAGGAGAAACACATGAGAATGGAAAATCGGAAAAGAAAGCTGCAGGATCACAGGATAAGTCAGGTTGGATGAGACCTTAGGAAGTCTCTAGTACACTCTCAATAATATTTGAGAAGTCCTGGCAGTCAGATGAAGTCCCTAGTGATTGGAAGAAGGGACATGTTACACCCATACTTAAAAAGGGTAGAAAGGAGGACCCTGAGAACTACCGACCTGTCAGCCTCACCTCTGTGCCTGGGAAGATCATGGAGCAGATTCAACTAGAAGGCCTGATAAGGCACGTGCAGGACAGATAGGTGACCAAGGACAGCCAGCATGGCTTCATTAAGGTGAAATCCTGTCTGACAAACCTANAGCCCTCAGCACAGGGAGGACATGGACCTGATGGAGCAGGTCCAGAGGGGGCCACAAGGATGATCAGGGGACTGAAGCACCTCTCCTACGAGGGCAGGCTGAGGGAGTTGGGATTGTTCAGCCTGAAGAAGAGTATGCTCTGGGGAGACCTAATAGCCACCTTCCAGTACCTGAAGGGAGCATACAAAAAGACTGGAGAGGGCCTGTTTACAAAGGCCTGGAGTGAAAGGACAAAGGCCAATGTTTTTAAATTAGAAAGGAGTAGATTAAGATTAGAAATAAGGAGGAAGGTCTTTACCAGGAGAGTGGTGGAGCACTGGAACAGGTTGCCCAGGGAGGTGGCTGAGGCCCCATCCCTGGAGACATTCAAGGTGAGGCTTGACAGAGCTCTGAGCAACCTGCTCTAGTGGAGGATGTCCCTGCTCTCAGCAGTGGGGTTGGACTAGATGACCTCTAGAGGTCCCTTCCAACCCAGACATTTCTGTGTTTCTATGTTACAACCTTCTGCTTAAAACATGGTGACCCATGAAATTGGACTAGGTTGCTCAGGACTTTAACCAGTTGAGTTTGGAAAACCTGCAAGGTCTGAGATCCCACAACCTCTCTGGACTCCTGTTCCACTGTTCAGCTGTCCTCATAGCAAAAAAGTTTCTGCTCAAATCCAGTCTGAACCTCTCATGCATCAACATTGGCTCTTTATCTGTTGTTTTCCCACCACACACTACAGTGAAGATTTATCTCAAGTAAATTTGCTTTGCCAAACAGCCAAATACCCACCCAGGAAGAGAGAAAACAGGATGAAAAGGTTCATGGGTTGACACAAACAGATGGAGATTGCTTAGCAGTTACCAGTACTGACAAAATTCAGGGGGTCCTAAGGCTTTCTCGTAATGGTAGGAGGAACTACACCTAATACAGAAAAAAAAAACTGTGGGAAAAAGATGGGCAATAAGACTGATGAGAATGACAGTTAGATAGGCAGAAAAAGCAGTGAGGTTTTATCTAAACCAGGAAACTGCTTGCATTTGGACACAGCTATTTATACCAAATGAGGGTAGCAGAGTTGTAACAGTAATGGTAACTGGAACGTAGCTGTTGAAGAGTAAGTCCCGTTACCAAAATGCACCAACAAGATGTGTAATAGGTTACAGCCATACACAAATGAGGCAGAAAATTAAAGACTAGGAAATAGCACAAATGAAAAAGAATTAGCTAAGATCAGAATTTCTTTCAGGACAAATTGTCAGAAAGGTGCTGTTGAGACTGTTTGGGAATTGATTCAGACAGTCATGCTATTTGTCTGTGGTAAAAAGTCTTCTGAATAGTACTGGAGAGAAAAGAATTGCTGAGGTTGCTCTACTGTTGAAAACTAATTTCCCAGACACAGATTGAAGTCTAGGATAAGAAGGTTATTGTGAGTACTCATCATGGATTTATGAAGGGTAAACCATGCTTGACCAGCCTGATAGATATCTACAATGAGACAACTAGCTCCATGGATGAAGAAAGTGCAGTGGATTTTGTTTATCTCGATTTTAGTATGGCTTTCCACTCCATCTCCTGTAATCCCTTCATAGACAAAGGAAGAAAGTGGGCTGTCATTATGAGGGACCACAAAAAGAAGAAGAAACTTCATGGAGTTCAACAAAGGGAAATACCAAGTTCTGCTCCTGGGAAGGAAAAACCTCATGCTCATATATGGGTTGGGGACTGACCATCTGGAAATCAGTTATGCAGAAAAATACCTGAGGATCCTGATAGAAAATGAATTGACCATGAGATAGCAGTTCACCCTTGCAGCAAAAGCCAACAGCATCCTGGGCTGCATTAGGAAGACCACTGCCAGGCAGGTCAAGCAAGGTCAACCCCTCCCCTCTCCCCCCTCACTAGAGAGTCACATGTAAGGTTCTGTGTCCAGTGCTGGGTTACTCTATACAAGAGACACATGAACATACTGGAGTGAATCTAGCAAAGGGCCCCAAAGGTGACTAACAGAGAAGGAGCATCTGGAACGGGGAGAGGCTGAGAGAGCTGGGGCACTTTAGCCTGGAGAAGACAGATCTCAAGGGGTTATCTTAGAAATGTGTATAAGTATTTGATGAGGGGGTGTGAAGATGGAGTTAGACTCTTTTCAGTAGTGCCCAATAAATTGACAAAAGGCAATGGACACAGATTGAGATAAGGAAAATTCTGTTTCAACATAAGAAAAATGTTTTACTCTGACAGTGGTCAGGTGCTGAAATAGGTTATTCAGAGAGGTTATGGAGCGTCCATCTGTGAAGACTAAACACAGCACTGAGAAATATGCTCTGTATGACACTGCTCTGAAGTCTTCAAGACCGTGGAATTCAAGAGGTCCCTTCTAGCCCCCATGATTTCTTATTTTTCTGCTATAAACAAAATAAAAAATCCCTCTCACTGTTTTTTTTTTTTTCCTAGCAAATAAATTCACTTATTTTTCCATGTGAAATGTAAATTAAAGATTGGATATTATAGACTATTGGATTTTTATTAAAAAAATTATATCTATATTTTTCCTCCCTCACTGATTTTAGTCTATTTGGAAAACATTTTTATTGAAATTTTATGAAGGTGAGTTTGTTTCATTATCATTCTACCATGACCCTATTACATGTTAGCTGGGACAAAACCTCTAAACAAAATTTAAAATTCTCTTCCTTTGTATATTACCTCTTATTTTTACTATTCATTTCAATCACAAAATATGTGGCCTCCTGCCAGCATTATTGTGCCAGCATCCCATATGAATGTAAAGCAGGCAACAATGATGCACTATAATTACAGTGCTTGAAATGATTGGAAATAAATTGGCACTCCAATTATAGATGCATGAAAGAGGCTCCAGTATATCACAGTCAGTCCATTAATTTCTAAAATAGCTCAGGCGATCTCACTATTTTAGTGACATTCGTTATTCACTGCTGCAATGAATCACAGAGAACAGTGGGGCCTTGAAATTAACAAGTTGAAGGACATTTGAAAATAAAGGAACTTAAACCATTCCATGTTACTTTATGCCCTGAAGAGGAAATAACTTCCAAAAGCAATATTAAACCTATTTGCTTCATTTTGAGAAATAAAATGTTAATGTATTTTTTGGTCTCACCCAATGTCTTCAGTCAA
The DNA here is from genome assembly GCA_013399075.1 of Chloroceryle aenea. Taxonomy (NCBI): domain Eukaryota; kingdom Metazoa; phylum Chordata; class Aves; order Coraciiformes; family Cerylidae; genus Chloroceryle; species Chloroceryle aenea. The sequence goes on along the minus strand of VWZY01008425.1, from coordinate 27,257 downwards.
TTTACACTGTATTCCAACAGACTAAGGAAATAATTTTATGGAAATCTGCACAGTAAGCACATCCACATTCCTCCAGCATACTACAAATATTTTAATGGGAAAGCCAGTATTGTAAATGTAAATGTTCCATGTTACATTTGCTTATCTCAGCAGGCTACTGCTCTCAGGAGAGCACATTAAGATGGTATTGGTAAACCATTCCAGGTGATAGGAGGCTTGGGCGTGTGACCAACACCAAGACTGATTTCAGTCTGTACAGAAACTTAAATTCTTCTTGTTTTCTGTACATAGATTCATCCAAGTTGACCCTTTAGGTCTTCCTGAGACTTAAAAATGCTTTGTTTTCCCCTGATCCTATGCTCTGAAAGGTTACTGTCAACCCATCTTTAGCCCGGTATCTCTGAGGTTGCATCTACAGTCACCAGAATAAAAGAAAAAGAAAATAGTTATCTCTGAAGAACAGAGGAGAAGTGAAGACTGCCTCCATGCAGGCATCTACCAGTGGCCTTGTAGGTGGGGAAATGGAGAGAGATATATGAGCTCCAGACTTCCAGGGACCTTCATAAACTGTTCAGTTCAGTCTCTTCGATTAATCAAAGACAGTCTGAAAACTGAAATGCTTTCAGTCTCCACTGTGCACTGGGTAGTGGAATGGACTGGATACAGGACAGCACCAACACTCTTTCAGTAGGATCATGCCTCTAGGCATTGGAAATAAAGACCTATATATGAACACCCCAAACAATCCTGTGGCTCTAAACACTTCAATTGGAACTTTAAACTAGAATAAATATTTATAAAAATTTAAAATTAACTTAAGAATGATTAAAAAACCAAAGCTAGTCATCACTTCCAAGTCATCAGGGCCTGAAATTACAATTTAAATGTTAGTAATTTCCCACTGCTCTTTCAAAGATTTGCAATTATATCACTCCATATTAATAAGCAAGCAATGAAACAAAAATTTCAACAGCTATACTATGTAGTGTCTTAAAATATTGGAAACTTTAAATGCAATCAGTCACACTCACCCTCTGGTATTCTGGAGGAGATTCTTGATGGAGAAGAAAATCTGGGCTCTAAACTTCTTTCTTATGCACATAGGTCTTTTCACAACGTTGTAAGACTCTTTTGTATGTAGAATTAAAAATGTGTCTTGAAAATATTAGTCTCTGTTGCCTTGTTCTGTTCAATTTCCCATGCCAAGATAAAGGTAACTACGATGATTGCTCTAGGAAGCTCTTTCAGGTGACAGAACTCCTGAAAATTCCAGCCTCTTCTAGACAATAACGGTACTCAAGACAAGAACTTCCAATTTAGCAAGCTGTAGCTCAGCGGAACTGAAGATGGAAAAGGAAAAGGAAAAGGAAAAGGAAAAGGAAAAGGAAAAGAAGAAAAGCAAGGAAGACATTAAGTCTCAGGTTTGAGAAAGGAACGTATATATGTCACTGTATTAGTCACCAGTCACCATTATCCTGCCAGTTTGCCTAATTAATTTTTAAACCTCTGATCATTTTTGGCTGCTTCAGTGTCTGTTTTTAATCAGGAACTGTACAATAATGTATTTCTTCGTGTTTGTTTAAACATGCTAACTTATTTCACCCTATACCTGCTCATTTTTATCTTGCAAGAGGAAATTACAATTTTACCAATAAATTCTGTCATTTTTTAATTTTGCTGTTGTAAAAAATAATAAAATAAAAAAAAATCATTCCTTATTTTGTCTTCCATTTATTTTGTTTTTGAAGTAACTGCAATACCTGCCGATGAAGCTAGGTATGACAATTTTACTTTTCACAAGCATCCAAGCACATTGAAATGGCCATAAGAAATACATAGTTTCATAACACCTTTTCCAAATAGAAAAATAATTAAAAAATACCATCTTTCGGTCACTTTCTCACTCTGACAAACACAGAAAAAAATAAATGGAATATCATTTTAGGATGTCTTGTTGGCAAGAAATGTGAAGTGTAAAAGAAATAGCTTCAATTGAAATGTCTGTTAACATTTCATCACTGGACCTATTTTCAGTATCTTCTCATTCAATCTCTGAGGTAGGGGACAAAACCATCAGAAAGTCTACAGCCCAATAGACATTTGTTAATGTCCTTGATTACTCTTCAGGATCAAAAAGATACAATCCCAATCTGCCCTGTAAGAAGGAGAAGATGAAAAGCTCCACTAGTAAGTGGGATAAGTAGCCAACTCCCTAACCTCTTAAAAGGTGCAAATCAAACACAGCTTAAGGTGTTATAAAGTAAATTATTTGGTATATATTTTGAACTATTCAGGGATAGTACCATCTGTCCTCAAATCAGATTTGATTTAGAAGCAGCAGTGATTTCCAAGGGACAAGTTAATGATGAATTAAGAAATCTGGGACATCATATTGCAGTGCAAAATCCACTGTCAAATTTGTGGAGAATCTGATCAAGTCCAAAAAAGCACTTTGCATTTATCAAAGTGCTGTACAAACATTAACTAACTGGACCTCTACCATTATAAACTTTGAGTGGGAAAAAAACCAAAAACATGATCTTTTTAATAGTCATTGCTTGCCCCAACCTTTTACACTAAAACTAAAATTCAATGACTAAAATGAAGCCTTTTATTTTTAACATTTCATTCTCTGTTCCATCAACTTGGATCAATATGTTTGGAGGAGGTCACTGTCAAATCACTAACTTTTTTGATGTACAGTTTAAGCTTAATTAAAGGTTTGATGGAACTCTCTCAGTAAAATGAACTCATTCAAATAGGAGATAAATTAAGATCATTCACTAAGGACCTTTTCTTCTTCCATACAGAACATTAAAAATTTATTTCATCCTACAATATAACTTGATAAAAGAGATTTGGGGTTTGTTTCAAGCTTAGGGATTTATATAAAATGTACAAGTTAATACTATCCTTTTCCCTTGATCATACTATGAATTATGTTTCTAGCAAACTTACAGAATTTGAATATACTATAGCTTTCTTAAAATACCTTTCAATCTCATTCCTGTCTTCTGATTTTGGTCCTGTGTTAGTTTCCTTGTCCAAAACTTCTATGGTTCTTATTAAAAGTGGTATGCCAGAGATAAGAGCAATTACCATACGATAGTTTGGTAGTTATTTTCTGCCTGGAAGGTGTTAAAACTTACACCACGATAACATTTAAATCTGAATGGTGCTAAACTCTGTTAACATCCCTCTTTGCTCACCTCCCTGCAAAACTGATTTGCAGACTCCTGTTCATTCAGCATTCACCACCAAACTGCCTAACCCAGCATATTGCTTCTTTGCCATATTGCTCATTTTGACTTCTGAGAAGTAATTCATGATGATTTTTGGAACCTTTTCCTGATTTTGATTAACTGCAGACTCATATTCCCACACAAAAATGACTTATCACAGCATGTTAAAAGCCAGAATTTGTACCCTATACTTCCTGGGTACCAATTACTTTGTCATGAAATGCTAATCACTGAGCAGAGGGCTGAGGATCTCTTCAATACAAGAAGATGAGAAGTTTCTTCATGTTTGGGACAATATCTTGAGATATGCTGAAGGATGACGAGGATATGGTCAGATTGGAAGGGGATCTGAGCAACCTGATCTAGTTGCAGGTGTCCCTGCTCACTTCAGGAAGGTTGGACTGGATGATCTTTAAAGGTCCCTTCTAACCCAAACCATTCTATTATTCAATGATTCTATATGAGCAGGTTTAGTTTGGAGGTGAAGCTGAAATAATTTAAAACCATTTGACCCCTTATTGCTGACTACTTTGTAGCAGGTAACCTGATGCCCTCCAGGTGGTGGCAGCCAAGACTAGTACTTAAACTACTAATGGACAGAAACAGGGAGCAAACGGCAAAAGTAGTATCACTTTTCTATGCCTTGCATGGACATGGTATTTTCTGCAAGTCATGTGAATACATGACACTTCCCCAGTGTGTCCGAGTAGCCAATTCATTGACAGAATATTCAGCCAGATTCATCTTTGGTCTGACCAATTGGTATATTATTACATTACATTTACAAATGAAATATTGTAGCTGCCTGGAGAACACTCTGCATCTGCCTCAGTGCAGTCAGCCTGATTAGCATGCATCCCTTTTCATATTTTTGTTTGTACTTATTGACATATGAAAGTGTTACATGTAAAAGCTGGGGATTCAGTAAAATATATAGCATTATATATTGATATACATATAGTGTACAGCATATTATAGAGAGAGATAAAATACATACGTGAACATGAATACAATTTTAAATATGTCTTATGTCAATTGACCAATATAGAAGCCTGCTACTGAGTATCTGATTTTTAACTTACCGGTTCATCATTTACAGTAAAGGCTTCAGAGACTCCTTCAGAGTCTACTAAAAATATACGTATAATGCCTGTGCAACACAGGTTCTTCTCTGTGCCAAAACAGTGGAGGAGAATCTCCATTTCAGACTTCATTTACAGCTCTCTGCTTCAATTTCTGAGTGCTTAACTTAGTCTTGCCTTGCAAAAGCATCTCAAGCTGCAGCATTAGCAGTTCTTCTCCCTGTATGATGCTCACAGTCCTCATTGATGTCATGCAGTGCAGCTCTAAAACCTGTGTGGTATTGCTCCCATGAAAAGCCATCCTAAAATGCTCTGTCTCACTTCCCAGGAAAGGAAGGACTTAATCCACCACTGTTATCATTATAACAAATGCAGAAAACAACATTTGGCAAGTGTTATTAACTTTGGATAAATGAGATAACCCGTATTCTCAAACTCTAGACACAATTTTATTTTTTTCATTCAGAAAAAGTTTGGAATCTGTGACTGAATTCTGTAGCTCTGATTAGTCTCAAGGCAACTTTTGTTTTCTAAGTATATACATACATACTTGATGAGAGAATAAGATTAGTGCTTTATTTCTTTTTAGCAAATTAAGTGAGAAGAAGAAAAATCATTGTTAAAGAATATGTTACCCAAGTGTGTTTCCACAATCTGTATGGGGTCTTTTCCTTTTCTGTTAAACAAAATTCCTGTTTTCCTTCTTTTTCTTTTTATACCTGTTAGAAGTTAGGGACTGATGCAGAGCACAGACAAGGCAAAAAACATCCCTCTGTGGATTTCCATGCATACTGGGTCCATTACTGCAGCATTTGAATATCTTAACTGAAAGCTAACCATCGTTCTGCAAGAGACTGAGGTAGCTTATATAAAGATCATCTTCCCTTTAGGTAAATCTCTCCATTTTGGACAATAGCAAGTCACCAAGGACATACTCTGAAGTACTCCATAAAATCTGTTTGTATTTCACCTCACAACTAAACACAACCAGGTTACTGTAATTTTGCAAATATTAACACCTTACATTTTTTTAATACAGTACTCACCTGAATCAAAGCTAAACATCTTGAGGCTATATATGTAATATATGTATTATTTATAAGTAAGCAGCCACCATTAGCTCTGTAAAGTGATGAAGATAGGGAAGCATGGGACAATGACAGTCTGGTTCATGGGAAAGATGATTTGTGGTCTCCCACTCTAAATACAATCCCAAATTACTTCTGATACAGGCATTTAAAATGTTCAGCTGTAACTGCTTATTAGTTCCTTTCAAAAGTTTATGAAGTCCTTGATCTGGAGGTCAGTAAACAAATATGAGAGCTGTAAGTTAATTTTCACTGCCCTGTCTCCAGATTAATCAGCTGAGGACAAAGATGAATTAAACAATGTATTAACAGACTGATACAGCAATGCAGAAACTATATTTATCCATCTCTGAAACCATCCACTCCAACAGCTTGATTTGAATTCATTTTCTCCAGTTGGAATAACACATGCAGTGAATTTGGTTCCTGAACACCAGCTAGAGTCACCCACATTAAACCCAGAAGCACTGAATGAACCAATACCAACAGTTTCTTCAGATGCTGCAAGAGAAAAAGAGAATTAAGCAGATTTGCAATACCTTATTTGCTAAAGTGCCAAATGTCATCACAAACCAGAACTAATTTGATTTGATACATCTTCCAATCTCCACAAAACTCAGTCAAGTGGAAAATAGCCTCTTTGGCTCAGAGATCAGGGGCAGGCTGAGGACCTACTGTTCTCTGCAACTGCTGAAGCTATCAAGCTTCTCCAGTGTAAGACATTCAGGAGCTTTGAAAATGTCACAAAGTTGGTGAAGTCAGAAAACGAAAGAAATCAGCAACAAAAGGAGAGGTGTTTTGATTTCTCAGAGTTTCAAACTTGTTGAGTTTCCACTAATATCATACCTTTAATATTAGTTTGGATTACCTAGCACTTTTGCAAGCCAGAGATGGTGAAAAAAAGTTAAAAAATCACCAAATTTTTGCCTTTGATTAAAACAGTCAAAAGAGAAATTCCCTTGAGACATCCCACAATCCATTGCACATTATTTACTGAAAAGAAATTCTGATAGAGATCTTTTTATTCAACTCTAGATAAGAATGCATATACTCAACAAGTCCATTTCTGTAGCAGTGTGAAACTCCCAAAATCAAACTCCTCTATTTCACCAAAGGGCAAGAGAGTGCAGTTTCAAGAGAGGTCACATTGCCCAAGAAACCATGGCATTGTGGAGAGCAAATTAACATGGTTCCTGTGGAGTACCAGCTGCTATCAGATGCATCTGCACCCTTTTTCATGAAGGCAGCCCTACATGTTCCCCACTCTGCAGTTCTTCCTGCAAGATACATTTGGGTAGGAGATGAAAGAATGTGCTGAGCCTCCATGTCTTGTGTGGGAGTTATGGAGAGAAGTACTGAGGTGCCAAAGCAGGATTTTCCTTTAGGGATTGAGCTGAGGCACTGCTGAGGCTGCATGATAACATAACTCACTGTAAGGGCATGGCAACAGCCAGTGACTGCTCAGAAGAGCCAATGGGGAAGAAAAGACATAGCACAAAGGCTCAGAGAGACTTCTGCTTTCAGAGCAACCAAAAGTCCACCATGTGCTGACTTCTGTTCAAAGAAACTGTAAAAGATCTGGGGAAGTGAGTAACAGTAAAGGAATATTATCAGACTCCTGAGCTAGAGGCAATGTCATTTTATATGTCAGCCTTCAATGGACATCTTCCAATTTTCTTTGCTATAGTCAGGAGAATTCTAACTTTTGTCTCATGTTTATTCTCCTTGGGTACATCACAGTAAGTAAGTACAGCACCTAAATGTCTGTGAAATAGCCTTGACTTTGGGCATGAAGTAGGCAATCGGTTATACAAGTGCTGTGTCCAGTGCACATCACCATCAGTCCCAATATATAGTGTAATGTCTTGGCATTGCATCTTGGCACAATGCATCTGCCTCCACATCTCTCTCTTAAGTTCTGTAGAGGTGGGTTTTCTTCATGCATTCACTGTTGCATATTATTGCAGAGGGGAACTGAGAAAAGTGTTTGTTGTTATATTAATTCCGCTCTCACAGAATCACAGAATCATTGAATGGTTTGGGTCAGAAGGGACCTTTAAAGATATCTGGTTCCAATGTCCCTGGCATGGGCAGGGACACCTCCCATTAGACCAGGTTGCTCAAGTAAGTGGGGTCATGAAAACCCCCCTAGCAAATAAATTTTCCAGGGAAATAAGTTTTTCATTCCCAGAAGTTTTTACAAGATGTGTTTGGGAAGTGAGTGTCTGGGTGTTCCCGAGAAATATCTACAGAGTGGTAGCAATGTAAAAGCAACTGCCTAAAGAAATAGTCTCTGGCCTGCAAGTATTGGTACTCTAACTTTCAAAAACTAAATAAGATTACTAAAATCAATGGAAAAAACCCTTTGATTTCAACATTTCTTCTCATAATTTTTAAAGGGAACAATTTTCATCGTTTTAACACACTCTCATCAAGGTTACAGTAAGTGGGAAGTGTTAACGGAGACAGTGTTGCAGTGAGATACATTCATATATATTAGGACAATGCAATGTGGAGTGTATAAACATTTCACCCTGCACTTAACCCCAGAAATTTTGCATTTCAGTAGTGTGAAATTGTTTTACATACAAAGTACTTTCTTTAGTGCTTCCTCTGTCGCTTGTTAAGCAGATTTTAAAAAGAGAAAATGTTCTTTTTCTGGTGATTGGGTTTCTATAAAGAAAGTTGAAAGAATTTCAACAAACAAACAAAAAGCCCTTGAGAGTGGATGCACTACATAATGGCTATGCTGAAAATCTCCAGTTAAAAGGTTTACTTTTTTCTAAGATCTACTCCCACAGGTATTAAAAAAAATAAATATTTAAACCCAATCCACTGGACAGAATGATTCTTTCTTTCAAGCTAGACTTTTCTACTTTGTGTAAATCCTTCTTTACTAGTATGAATTAATTAACCATGGAAAGGAATAAGAGGAGTAATGTTCTTATTCTGCAGCATGACATAATCACAATGGAAATAGAAATTTAAAGGATAAATCTTGTAATGAACGGTGACATGCTTTATATGTATATAAGTACTACAGAAAAGACGATATTAACATTTCCCAGTTTCAATAAGTCCTTGATCCTGGTCCAGCAGAGATTTCAAAAGCCTTTCCAGAAATAGCACAAAATAAAACTCTGATGTTACTCACTTCACCATGGGCACAGTAGCATGCCCAGATTTTTTTCTTTCTAGGTAGTTAACTAAAGACTTTGAATATTACAAGAACCAGGCTAACCTGTGAAGCAAGGTCTTGCAATAAGCACGTCCCATGAAGGTGATGATATTGTAGGTATTGTATCTATGGAAGCCTTTAAATCATTACCATGTGGTCCAAAGTTTTATTCACTACAGACTCAAGCTAACAGCAAATTGTCATCTCCTCCTTTAATGGTACCTTGGAAATAAAGAGGAAAGAGAACCAAGGAAATTATTATTATTCATTAAGCCAGGAAAGAAATAAGCACACACATTCCCTGAATCAACATGAACATCTAGAGAGGCCACACTGACAAGTTGCCTGAAGCAATTTCCTTCCCTTCATGACCTTGAGGGAGCACAAAAACTAAACCACAGCTAGAAGATACAATTCCCTGATCAGAAATTGGTTAGATCCCCAAAAATTCCAAAGAACATGGAGCCTCTTAAGTTGAATTTCAGGCTCCTGTTATGAGTGGTGCTGCCTTTTACTCACAGCATCTCTGCAGCTAGAAATTAGATCCCTCTGATTACCTGTTTGACACCAGAAAATGTGTCAGCCTGGCCTGATCCTTCAGCTATCGTACTTCCATCACATGATCTAACTTGGATGGTGCATCCCATATGGGTCGATAAGAAGTTCAGTAACCAACTGATTGACTGCTGATGTATTTATGCAAAACAATAGCTTGTGGGAATTCCAGTCTGTGCCTCAATTATCTCCTCAGCTATCACAAATATAAAAAAAAAAATATTTCATTTCTGCCTTTCCCCTCTTATCCTACCTCTTATCCCATTGAAAACTCAGGCTGTATGGGTGTGTAAGTTCACTGCAGCAGGGATCTTCAATCTGCAGTTGTAACCACATAACCAAATATTGGAGTGTGGAATCGTTGTCTGACTCTGAAGCCAAATGACATCAATTAACATCCATCTCCTTTAAACAGCACCTGGCCCTGAAACTCTTCTGGACCCCCTGTAGTGTATCTAACCTCAGACATGATTATTATTTTCCTCTTTTACTGTTTAAATCATCCAAACCAAGATGAGGCTGTCACAGCCCACCACCACAGACAGTACAATGGCACAGATGTTGCAATGTTCCGAGCCACTTCATGAAGGCATATAGGGGTATTTGAAGGCATAAAAGCTGCTGAGATAATCCAGAAGTACTCTGTAGAATCATAGAATATTTTAGGCTGGAAGGGACCTCTAGAGGTCATCTGGTCCAACCTCCCTACACAAGTAGGGACATCTCTACCTATGGCAGTTTGCTCAGAGCCCCATCAAGCTTGACCTTGAATGACTCCAGGGATGGGGAGTCCCATCCACCACTCCTCCAGGCAGCCCATTCCAGTGGTCTGTCACCCTCATACTAAAGAACTTTTTTCTAATATCCAGTCTGAAGACTCCTGTCTCCCATTGCATTCTAATATACAGCTACTGTGAGATACAGTGGTGGGGGGACGCGACAAATTACATGTGTAGATGTTGCTCTTAGCAAAATTATAAAAAAAAATAATCTGCAGTTCTTCCAACATTTGGGGATAAATTTGTCAAATTGATAAACTCACTATCTATTCCTGCACTTTAAGTACCATACTCATATAAATTTTAATGTACTTCCTTTCTATCAAAAGTATTATTTGATATAAGTGATAAAGTGACACATTTTGTAGCTTTGTAAATATACATTTGAAGAATCCTGGCTGTCATAAAATAACCATGGTGTTGAATTGCAAAGTCAGAGTGAAGCAAGGTGGTTAACTGCAATGCAACTCCCATGAAGAATTTTCTTGTCACTCTGTATGTAGAGGCATCTGCTGCCTGTATTTGACTCTCAAGTCAACAGACACTTTGATCGTAGGATGATTCATGTCATCCATCAAATGTCTGAGTGGTAACCACACATCTGTCACTAGGACAATGTGGTATAAAAGAGAATTTAATTGCTTTTGGATTATAAATAAAATGAACATTACAGAAATAAATTACGAGATCACTGTTAATTTGTTGGTTGTGCTATCAAGGGCAAGAAAAAACTATTGAGCATAAAAAACAAAGTTATTTTTTGTTCCTATGAGGTGTAGTTAGGAACATTTTAATAACAAATGGCAACAATCTCTTTTTGGTACATACAATATGAAAAAAAATGTCAGCATTGATGAATCTGGCATGTCTGACTCATATTTAATCAACTCTTGTAGGTGTTAATGGAAGAAACAATCTAGAATAAAGGACTTGTGAAAGTCAGCTATTAAAGATATATTTAATATTTAGATCAACTTCTGTTTTCTTCCGCCCACCTATTATTTAACATTAATGGCTTGGAAGAGAGCCATTTCTGAGAGAAAACAAGCTGTGTACTCACCATCATAGAAGCTTAATTTGTGTGCAAAGTCCAGCCAAATTACAGATGTCTATCATACCAGGCTGATACAACCAACCTAAGAAATGCACCTAAATCCCCTATCTAGCCAGTGGAGAGGAGGCTGGACCTCATTTGGACTACAGGTTCTATATTTAAATAAATATGTGTACAAGGTGTCCATGTTCCCATTGCTGTCGATAGTGAATAAAGGTTTAATTCAGTTGCCATTAGGTGGTGGCCAGTGTCTTTTGGGTACCCGAGACATTTATATAGGGTTCACGGAGATGACTTTTGACCTCTTCTCTTCTAGATTAGCAGCTGGAAAAGAGGTAGGATTCCCCAGGGCACCAAAATCACTTCAGATGCTTATATTTGGCAACTTAATCTGGACCCTACTGAGTAAAGTCAAGCCTGTCACTTTAACCCTCGTCATGGAAGGAGCCCACGTTCATCCTCAGGTTTTCCATAGCATCTTGCAAGGCCAAATGCTTGTTACTTCAGTGTTACAAAGCTCATCTAAGGCCTCCACAAGAGGCATCTAGACTACAGCAGTATCCCTGCAAATGGGAAGAAGTGACAAAAATTAAATTAAAATAGATTTTTTTTTAAAAATCAGAAATTTTAGTTCCTTTTAGTTCCACCTTGTTATGTTTCTATTATGCTACCAGTAACTGAATGATGATTTGCAGTCTGTAAAGAGTTAAATTACTTAGTCCATTTCTATTTGTTTCTGTTTCTATAGCTAGTCTTCATCGGGAAGACCTATAACAGCAGTGACCTGTGGTAAGTACATAGGGGTCATTAATATGACCCATGCTGAGTTCTTAAATAAGCAGTTCACTCATCACTCAGTCTAACACCATGCCTAGGGAGGTCTTCAGACCACAGGCAAAGATCTTCTGGAGAGATTTGAGTTCAACACTGTGATATAAAACCCAGAATGTTCATTTCCAAGGGTATTCTTGGTCAGATATGTATCAGTTCTGTGTCGTCAGCAGCTAAACATCTCAGAAATAAGGATGCAAGGCACTGCAGAAATTACAATGATAGTTAGACCTGTTCCATGCAGCCAGTTTCTGGAAGTTTAATGTTATTTCTCAGCTCTCACATAAAAATGTGCATTGAATTTCACTGAGGAAAAAAATTCTGAAAAGAATAATTAACCGTTGAAATCAAAAAGCATGCACTGAAATTTAATTGGCTCAAATACTTTAGAAAGACATGTCTTCTACAGTTGAAGGCAGACATTTCTGATTTACCACACCCCTCATTAAGGGTCTGAAGGCTATTGAACCTTGTTGACAAAACCATTTTTTCATTCTTACTTCCTAATTGAATATATCTCATTTCAGTTGCCAGTTCATGTGCTGCTGTTCTACAAATACAGAAAGTGTTAGAAAAAATGAGTGTGGTATAGCCTCTGATTTGCAGTGGTTTTGACTCCCCTCAGCTTTTCAATATCATTTTCAAAGTATGAACAGCAGAACTCATTACAGTATTCCTGCAAAACTCTTACTCAGATAACCACCTTGTCACTTGTGTCATTTGTACACATAATAATGCTTCAGTTGGTTTTGCCATGACATCAGGAGTGCAGGACTTCATTCAAGATTGACTGTAGACCTCAGTTCTGGTGAAAGAAGTTTCTTAGTCTTGCTTATTAAACTTCAAAAAAGCCAAGTCAGTTTATTCACCCTTTCTTTCACTCAAGACAAAGGCAGGGGAAGCAGGACTTCTTAATGGAAAAGACTAGCAATCAATTCTTCAGCCTAGTCTCAGAAGTCAGGTTGCTGGAAAAGCAGTCTTATTTCAAGAAGGATGTTTCAGCCAAGTTTAAAAATATCTTTCTCTTAAAAAAACATTGAGCAACTTTTTTGAGGACAGAAGGCAGAAAGAAGTCACAAAGAACAATCATAAGTAGTTCACAACAGCGCAATGCTCCTGCCACCATCAAAGTAAAAATGGTAGGTCATTAAACTCTCAAAGTAGAAAGATCCTGCTCTGGTGACAGCTGCTCTATTGTGTAATGCGCTGAAGAAGATGCCATTAAGTGGAATTAAACAAAAAGCCTGAAACATAAGGACAGAGACCTTTTTTCTTCTCAAGATGAAAACCCTCTGTGTACATACAAAATTATCACCCATCACAACCATCCTTTCTTTTTCCCCTCAGGAAAACAGACAGCTGTCCAACTGGCAGGGAGTACAAAGAATGTTACAGTCTCAATTTGCTTTACGCTGTCTTTCTAATCCCATTCATACACTTCTTCATCACTTCCTGCTTTGCATGCTTTTCCCTGTTTCCCAGGCTGCTACTTCTCATGCTTCCTATGAGTTTTTCTTTCCTCTCCTCAAAAGTGATTCCTCCATGCTCATCTAGCTGTTTTTTTCTGTATCATCCTCCTTTAGCACACAGGTATTCTCCTCATTCCTCAATTTTTATATCTGGCTTCTGGAGACTTGTTCCCTAATACTGGACCAGGTTCCTTGGTTAGCTTCTCTGCTCATTGAAGAAGTGGGATTCCTGAGATGCCTCATGTTTATTAAATCAGTAGCCAGATAATTTATTTCACACATTCAGACATTTTTCCCTCTTCCTTGAACTCCCTGTCTTGCTTGAGTCTCTAGTGCTACTGATCTCCTTATGGTACCCCTCCAGCCTCCAGTTGGCAGCACTTTCTGGTACCCGACATCACCAGTCCCACTGACTGCACTGCCTCGAGCTCTGCTACAAGATGCATTTCCATTGAGTCCTCTTCTTCCTACTTGCCCCCAAAAGAGGCCACTTGACTAGTCTGTGTGTCCTCCAAGGTGCCTACAGGTAGTGTTTGGTAAAAAAACCCTAAAGGAGCATTTGATAATATGAGTGAAATGAATGTTGCAGTCAGTGGTGTAACCCTATCATGCTTCAAAGCTGAGCCTGAGACAGTTTTACAACTTGGCAGCAAAAGAGGCCAAGAAGATTCAGATGCATAACTCCCTCAGCAACCTGGTATTACCTTATTTCAAACAGGAGGATGCACTAGAGATGAATGAGTCCCCTTCTAACTTTAGTTATCCTCTGATCCTATAGTAACATCCTTCACTGACTAGCTTTTTGGTCAGAATTGTATCAGTCAAATTTTTTTTTAACTCTGGTAGATCCTAGTTAATGACCAGTTTAACTATGGGATAACCATGGCAAAATGGCAGCTAGGTGTGCACTGGCAGCATTTATTTTTTTCTGGCTAGTGAGTGGCTCTGAAGCTCTCTAGGCATTTGACAGTTTAATCAGACACCCGAATTTAGAAATTTTTCCTCAGTTAAAATGAGATGAGCTAAAACTCCACATATATCTGTCACTTCATAATACAAAAATACTGCCAGCAAGACCAACTGAAGCCACGGTGAAAAGTGTCTCAGATAAATAGCCTATTTGCTAATCAACCAGCAAACCAACCAAACAAACAAAAAAAGGCTTTTGTGGCATAGTTTTAAGATCGAAAAAAAGTAGCCTTAGATTTACAAATTGTCACATGAGGACAAGATTTTCTATTCTGTATTTCTGCCAATGACCTGTTCACTCAAGATGCTACAGAGGAAGATTCACTTTTTTCTTTTGTCACAGGGGAAGCCATGCCTCTGGAAAATGTCTTAGTCAACATATATGATATAGTGTGAGATAGAGCAATGTGTTTGAGCAAAAATTTAACTGGTTTGCAACATAAAACATTACATGAAACTTTCCTAGTCACCAGAGCAGGAATGAAAATTGGATGTATTTCCACCTCATAATGAGCTTAATTACCAGTTTACAGATTCAGAGCTGTATTGACACCTTGCACAAAGGACACTATGTCACTTGGCACTTTCTCATGCTCCTGTCCTGCTGCATTGGAAAACTAGAATAAAAATATTCTGCTGAGTCTGGGCTAGTTTCCAGATAGCTAAGTCAGGAGGAAAGACTGTCTCCAAGCCTCTCAACCTGTTGCTTCATTCTCCCCACCTCCTTCTGCTCTGCTTTTGCTACAAACACATCTTCTCTGTCTCAGTAACGAGTTGAACAAAACAGAACATTCTTCCAAAATACAAATACACCCAAATAATTTGCTGAAATGTGGAATTATGGTCATATGAAAAATGTTTGGCTCAAACATTTCCTCAAAAATAGATATTTTTCAGGTTTTCTTTTTGGTATGGTTTGGCTTACATTTTTTCCATTGACAAAGCCAAATGTAATCTCTTTACATGGCCCTAACCCAAACCTTTTATTTGAGATTGTTTGAGATATTTTCTTTGAGATTGTTTCCAAACATTTAATTTTGAACTTTCCTGGAAAAAAAAAGTGTTTTGCCTTTTAGAACAAGGACAGGAATATTCTAGCAATTGGGAAACTTTAGGAAAAAAAAAAAAGAGAGCATGAAACAGGTAAGAACAGACCCCTTCTGTAAGCCGTCTTTCTTGGGTAATTGATATTTTTATCAATAACTATGCTTTGATAAACTCAGCATAGTCAGATCACACAAACCCTTATTAAGTTTTCATGCATTTTTTGTGGATTCACTAGGTTGGAAAGGACCTCCACAGTTCATGTAGCCCATCCTCTACATAAAACAGGACCATTTAGTGAAGGTTGCTCAAAGCCTTGTCCACTTGACTTTTGAGTATCTTCAAGGACAGAAATGGTCAAACCTCTCTGAGACCAAGTTCTCACTATTGCTGAGAAAAATATCCCACTATATAAACAGAATTTCTCATATTTCAGTTTGTGTCCCTCACCTCTTGTAATTTCACTGTGCATCTCTGAGAAGTCTTTGCCTCTGTCTTCTTTCACCCTCTCTGAAAGCAGATTTGTGCACGTTAACATTTGTTACTCATATACTAAGCTGCTGCGTATACCGTGGTTTGTCTTGTCTCACAAGCACACAATAGAGAGTCAAGTTTGGGCTGTTCTTTTTCTTTGTTCCTTTTTTATAGGGAAATGGTCTGTAGTTTTTGTAATTAATGTATTTCTAATCACTTTTACATGTGGATTCAGGTTAAAACTCTTCATCACCTTTCTTAAATTATGAAGCAACCACATGCAGCTTCCTAACACAGCTCAGTTCAGTCTCTGAGCTTCACAGAAAGCAGCTCTGAACTTCATTGTCTAGTTCAGAGGGTTCCTCATCAATTCTGACTTGCAATACTTTGAAATCAAAGGATGGGAATAAACTGCTCCTGTTTTTATCAGTCATTCCATTACATATTCCTCTCAGCTTAAAGATACCTTGCTTAGAAACAGAAGCATGTAATCTTCTTTACATACCATATTATTTAAATCTGGTTTTATTACACTCTTCTATTTTCCTGATCACTGAAGTCCTAATACTTTCCTGGTGGTGTCTGTATATATCCAAAGGCAGCATTCTTTTCTTTTTTGGACAAAGGAAATCAGACTTGTGGCAATACATTTGCATATGTTTACATCTTAAAAAATTAAGACCAGCTCTGTAAGCAAGGACTAAATGGCTGAATGTTCCTCTTCTAGAAACTGTTAGAGACCAGCCTTCAACTGTGTCTAAACTAATATCTAAGCAAAGTGAATGTAAAGACTTGACAAGATTTTTGGCCTCACACCAGATGAACCATGAAGCTGGCACTAGTAGCACAGTAGTGTCAGAAGGTTCCCACAGCAGCAGATTGACAGGGTCAGCAAAACCTGTCTTGTGCTCTTCTCCCAGCATCCATTCCTAACTGTCTTATGTCACTAGGAAGTAAGTAAGCTGCCAAGGTGCTTCAGTGGAAAATCTGGTCTCCATTCTCCGATTTTTTTTCACCTGCCTCAGCTGCTGAGGCAGTGAAAGTAATAGATCACCCCAGCCATTGACGGGAAGACTCTCACTCAATCTTCTCACTGAATGAGAGCTCTCAGGATTCCAGTTGTCTGTTTGCCACTTTCTGTGAGACTTGGAGTAACCCACCTGAGCTGTCTGTATCTAGGAGATCTGTTTTGAATGTGCAGGTGATGCACCTTTTTCTGACTGAGGACTGCCGGTGCTAAGCCCAGATATGCTGTCATGTCAGTATGCACTGACCAGGTAAAATTATTGCAAATTGTTCACCTTTTCGAAAACTCATCAGATAATAGTATAACATTTGAAAATAATCAGGTTTCTCCTCCAAAGTGGAGGTAGACTTGAGTTAATTTTTGTTTCTTATGCTGCTACATTTGTACAGCTTGTACCTTTTTTTTCTATTTATTTTCCCATATGGCACACACATAAAACATTTACATTAAAGAAAAAGAATCTGTGACTGCTTTATTAACACCAAACTCAATTTCACAGAATCCACTAAATTAGAACTCTACCCAGAATACTGCTTCACAATTCATGGACATCTCAACCATCCTTTAAGCAGAGTAAAAAATAGTGAAACAGAAATATTTTTAGGTATATTGCAAATTTGTAAGTATTGATAGTAATTCAAGCTTTCTTGCTAATAATATAGTTCCAAAACTACTGCCTCTGTGGGAGCCATTACTATTCAAATAACATTATGCAGCGTTATTCATTTTGAATAGCATTCATTTTGAATTGTACCAGAAATTATTTCAAATTCAATTCTGTCCATGCTGCAAACTTGGCACTTCAGTTAGATATGTGCATAAAAGTGTTTGTATCTATGCACAAGGAATGGGAAGATTTTCAAAGGAATAGTGCATTAGCCTCACCAGCTGAGAATCAGATCTCAGATCAACATAGGCTGCTTCCAGAGAGCATAGAGTGCTCTCAGAGAAATCATTAAATTACCTTTCTGTACAGACAATGTCTGCATTGCTCAGTTTTCCCTGACATTTCAGCAAGAGAACTGTCCCAAAATAATTTCTTAAATTAGTGACAAAAAGCACCTCCTATTCTCCATAATGAAGGCAAGGAAGTACTAAACACTACCAATCTGCATCCCCTTAAATGCAAACATTTCAAGAAACAATACAAATATTTGTATTAAAAATATAAATTTATATTAAAATATACAAAAATAAATTTTTGTATCTGCTAGTTTTGGAAGCTTATGAAAAGCTTACCTTCCCATCAATGATGCTGTGATCTGATGCCCCAGTCCTCCTCCAGTCAGTATAAATTCTCCTGGTAGCTGGATGAAAACCCAAGTTTTTTGCCAGNCCTCTCCTCTCCTCTCCTCTCCTTTCTTTCTTTGCAAACCACCTTTGATTCCCTATAAGTTTGCTATTCAGTAATATGCTTGTTTGAATAATCTTCAAAATGAATACATTTAATAAAATGGACTTTCACTTTGGTTAAACAGCAGATTTTCCTGGTTAGAGTGATGAAAGCAAACATATTTGGATAAATATTGCCTCATGCATAGTGACAGTCATGCTTCATCCTCAGCATTTCCAAGTATTAGAAACCCCAAAACAAGTCCATAATGTTATTTTTCATCACATACCAAGTATAACCGGAAGGACTACTTCTATATTGGTACAAAATTCCATTGGAGAGAATCCCTTCATGTATTTTCCCCAAATAAAATGCCTGACGTTTCACTTAGTGAATGTTCTGACTATAGGAATAAGACACAACACAACCTTAACCAGCGTCAGGATGAACACAGCTTCATGCTAGCATTCAGCATATCCTCAGGCAATACAGTGTGAAATCAGTACATATGAACTCAAGTCAAGTTGCATTTGGATTATTCAGGGACTAATTTAGACTTTCTTCTTAGTGTTTTCTTTTTGACTAACAGTCCACAGAAAGCTGCAGGAAGCAATTCAAAGCAACAGCAGGAAGGTTATCTTCAGGTGCATTTTAATGGCTCACAGTAAAATTCTTCTGTCAATATGTATTTACCTGCAGACTTTTATGTTAAAATAGCTTTTCTGAAGAGACACAAAAGTAAGGCTCACTAATAAACAGCCCACCAGAGGTCCTCCATTGTTAGGTCTGTAATTCACATATATCCACAACATGATTCATCTATTCCATTAGCCCATGTGCCAGACCCAGTTGACCAATGAAACAGCTCTTTTGGGGCAGCAGCAGCAGCACCACGTATGACATCAGAGTTCCAGGCTATAACCCGGAGGCCCCAGAAGACCATAGCATCAGGTACACTTAATACTTTCATCTGAGATACACTTGGGACACAAAGGGCAGAGCCTGGGACATTTGAAGCAAATAAATTTAAAAGAACGGCATTAAAAATAGTTTGAGAATTATGTATTTCTTTGCCGTGTGTGGCAAGTCAAACATTCCCAAACTGAAATCCAGTCTCTAGCAGGGAGCCTGGTATAAATGACTCTGCCTGGCCGCTTTTCCTGTGGCTATCAGAAAGAATACATCTGCTCTGGGAAGAATCATTCTCCAGATGTCCGTGCCACTTCAATACATTTTTCTTCATCTTACCATATGACATCAATTAACATATAAACCAAAAATTAATGTACTCATGTTCATCCATCAGGTATGTTTGCATTTGGCTTTTTTATTCTGTCTTCTCACTTTCTACTTTACACCACATACAATTGGGGCATGAAAAATGCCATTACTGGAAGGGAAATAATTGTCAAATTTCCTGTGCTTAACTTGCAGGAGAATCTAATGCATGCTTTTACTCTCGGTCTCTGGATATGGATAACTATGGATAGCTGCAAAATTGTTATACAAACTCTTTCAAGGCAGTAAGGCATATACAGTAATGGTAGTATTAGTCTAGGCTTGTTTGAAAAGGACTGTCAGCACCACTTTAAATTGGACCCCACATTGTCAAAAATGCACCAATACTTCAAGTGAAGTGTCTTCAAGATCATGTTTGCTTATCTTTTTACTGATTCTTCCCTCCCCTGGCTCTTAGGAAAATTATTCCCTCTTGCCCTTGCACCTCAACTGTTGAAACCCTCACAAAGCTCCCTGGAAATGTGAAAGTGTTAAGGTCTGCAGAGAGATGGATGAAAGACAATTCATACTTAGTGTCAGGATTCTGTTTTATTCACTAACACAGATTTTGTCATCTGCTTCTAAAACAGCTAGGTAATGACATTAAAAACTATATTCCTTTCTAAAGTTAACAAATTGGAGGTGTAGCTATTATTCTTCTACTGTTCTACCATTTGTTTACTGACATGGTTAGCAATGAATCACTGAAACCAATTTTTTCAATATATTTGGCAATAAATTGTGGGTTCACAGAATCACACAGAATCACATAATTGATATGGTTGGAAAAGACCACTAAGATCATCAATTCTAACCATTATCTGCTCTGCCAGGGCCACTACTACACCACATCCTTGAGCACCATATCTAGACAGCTTTTAAATACATCCAGGATGCAATTCAATCACCACTCTGGGCGGATTGTTCCAGTCTTTGATAACCTTTTTGGTATAGAAGTTTTTCCTAATGTCCAACCTAAACCTCCCCTGGCACAACTTGATGCCATTTCCTTTTGTCCTACCAGTTGTGACTTGTGAGAAGAGAACAACACCCACCTCTTCACAACATCCTCTCAGGTAGTTGTAGAGAGCAATAAAGTCTCCCCTCAGCCTCCCTTTCTCCAGGATAAAGAACCTCAGTTCCCTCAGTCGCTCCTCATAAGACATTGTCAAGACTCTTCACCAGCTTCTTTGTCCTTCTCTGAACCAATTCCAGCACCTCAATGTCTTTCTTATACTGCAGTGCCAAAAGCTGAACACAGTGCTCAAGATGCAGCCTCAACAGTGACAAGTTGTCACAGTTTAGGGTCAGGGGGGCCCCTTAGACCTATAACCCCCCCCTCTGTCCCCAAAGGGGAAGAGAAAGGGAATAAGGGAAAGAGAGTCTTAGTGATTAAGGGAGAGAGACTTAGTGATTAGAAAAGGAAACTACAACAGTTTTAATGATAATAATAATAACGAAATAGAATAGAATATGTACAAATATATGTACAAGTATATGTACAGGGGACAATCACTTATCTAGCCCTGCTGGCCACACTATCCCCAATGCAGGCCAGGATGCTGTTGGACTTCTTGACAACCTGAGCACACTGCTGGCTCATGCTCAGGTGGCTGTTGATCAACACCCCCAGGTCTCTTTATGATGAACAACTTACCAACCACTAAGCCCCAAGACTGTAGCTTTGCCTGGGGCTGTCATGACCCAGGTGCAGGACTCATGACTTGGCCTTGTTGAAGCCCATATGATTGGCTTCAGCCCATCAATCCAGCCTGTCCAGGTCCATCTGCAGAGCCTTCCTACCCTTGAGCAGATCAACAGTTTCTGAATATCTGACGAACCTTCTGTCTCTGATTCACAGTGGGTTCTCTCAGCTCTCCGTAATTCACATTCAAGTCTTTAATCCCAGAAGTCCATGATTCAGTCCTCAGGAGACAAAATTCACCTCCTTAGATAATGAATGCTTGGTTCTAAATTTGAACTGGTCAGGGTCTCTCTTGTTTGAGCTTCTTCATGAGCCGGTCTGAAGTCTGTAATCCTTTTCTTAGTCAGGGCTTTATGTCTGATCCTTTGCTAATCACAGTCATTTGCAACTAATAATTTAGAAATATGGATGAAGCACAGGAGATTTGTTGGTCAAGATGCAGACACACCTACAGTGATACCAATTATAGTCAAAACTGAAATTTGCACATTCAAAACATATTCTATATCTGTTATTATTCTAAACATGCCATGGTTACCTTTCTTCATGTCAGTTCTTAATTAGTCACCAAACTACTTACTTCTTATTGGGGATTAGTTCAGTGGGCAGTTAGCTTCAGTTCTCAAACTTTACCCAGTTTTTACTTATAAAAAGCAAAATAATGCTGCAATAGTTTTTCTATACAGAAAAACTAATTTTCACAGGTATCACAGGGTGTCAGGGGTTGGAAGGGACCTTGGAGATCTTCGAGTCCAACCCCCCTGCCAGAGCAGGATCATATCATCTAGCACAGGTCACACAGGAATGCATCCAGGCAGGTGTTGAAAATCGCCAGAGAAGGAGACTCCACAACCAATCTGGGGAGCCCGTTCCAGTGCTCTGTGACCCTTACAGTAAAGACGTTCCTACTCTTGTTAAGGTGGAACCTCTTGGTGCTTACATCCACTCCCCCTTGTCCTATCACAGGGCACGAGTGAGAAGAGGCTGTCCCTTTCCTCTTGACACTCAACCCTCAGATATTTATAAACATTTATCAAGTTCCATCTCAGGTCTTCTCTTCTCCAGACTAAAGAGCCCCAATTGTCTCAGCCTTTCCTCATAAGACACGTGTTCCAGCCCCTTAATCATCCTTGTAGCCCTCCATTGCATTCTCTTGAGCAGATCTGTGTCTCTCTTGAACTGGGGAGCCCAGAACTGGATGTAATACTCCAGGACAGGTCTCACCAGTGCAGAGTAGATGAGGAGCAGAACCTCCCTCAATCTGCTGGACACGCTCTTCTTGATGCACCCCAGGATACCATTGTCCTTCTTGGCCACAAGGGCACATTGCTGTTCCATGGAGAACTTGTTGTCTACCAGGACTCCTAAGTCCTTCTTCCCAGTCTGTACTGGTGGACATTATTATTTTATTATTTTGCAGGTTTTGTTCAAACTTTAAAAAGAAAATTCACCTTCAGGCATCACTTAACCATAGGGAAATTTCACTGAAAAAAGTAGAGAATTTGTTGAAACAGAGCTGTTCGAATGCAATAGAGGCAGCACTGGTGCTGACTGATATACATTGTTAAAGAATTTCATTAAGTCAAGGTCTGAAGCATAATATTTCATAAGGAAGCTGAATTTGTTGCAAACGCAATAGTCATCTTTTGAGCAATGCATTCAACTTTTCGCAAAGAAACTGCCATAGAACAGAATTGCTAGAAAGATCCTTTAAATCGTACCAGGAAGACAAGCTGTTCTGATCTTGATGCTTAAAAATGTTTTGTGTTAGGAATCCTGCCCTGAAGGTGGTCCACAGAGCACAAAGGATGGTAGAGTTAAACTGAAGGTGAAAAAACTCACTATTTTCCCAATTATTAAAAGAGATACACATTAATTTTGTATCTTGCCTGAGTGCCAGTTATACCAAAAATCAAGCTTTCCATTTTCCTTAGACTAAAGGAGAAATCAGCATCAAATAATGGTATCCAGGTGTCATACGCCAGTCACAGACCAGAGCAAGGTTTTGATCATATTCTCAGGAACATACTTTAGACTCAAAAGGGAGCCCGACAACAAATTTGCAAAGCAAACAGAGAGAGAAAGGAAAGAAAGGAAAAAAAAAGGTCAATTGTGACAGCTACCACCACAGATCTGCGCTGTCTTGTCAGTCCAATTTGTTTTCAGGTCTGGTGGGAGAACATTCCGTCTGATCTTGGTTGTTCCTGCTTGTCCTGTTGAATATTTATCCTTAACTGTTTTCCTTAACTACACCTTCCACCTGGCAGTGGCACGCATGACCAACACCATCTCTGAGGGGTCTTCGGTGGTCTTCAGGGGCCTCCAGACCCCTTGGTCTTCTAAGCCCTGGGTCTGGGCACATGCATAGGGCTGAGGTTGCAGTTTTCAAAGTTAATTCTGTATTTGAGCTCATAAGGAAACAGGAACTTTTAACTTATGATCCAGCTGTTGCCCAGTTTGTGGTTTGAAGTCTGCCCACACTGGTGCACCAATGTTGAAGCATACAACTGTCTCTGACACCAGGGAAACAAAGCAGCCTAGCCATGACATTAAGTCTCTGCAATTAATGTCCAAGCTCCCAGCATAGTAGCCAGCTGATGCCTCTAAAAGAAAATCTTGGGTAATTCTACACCAGCCCACAAAGTTTTCATTCAAAAGAAAATGAAAGATTGAGTTTGATAAAACACACAGTCTAAAAGAATCTGTTGTTTAATAATACATGAAGATGAACCTCTTAAGGATAGTTTAATTTTCCCTAAATTTAACCATCTAAAATTCAGGTGCAAATCTAATGAAAGATTTCTCTATTGCCAGAACAGAAAGGTTGGTGCCTCAGCAGGCAATTTAACCCAACCCAAGTTTGTTGTCATCATAACTCTTCCAGAGTGGAATTGAGTGAGAATAATGGGATTTGGATTATATGTCCAAGCAGGATGGTTCAAAGGAATAATATTTTTCAAAACTATTCTGGAAACATATTCAGGGATTGAACAGCATCTTTTCTAAAAAAACAGCAGCTTTTAAAAAATTTCAATAGAAAAATAAAAATGTTATATTTAACAAAAAAAGCAATTGGAAAGGAATTAGAAATTAAATCAAATGATCAAAAGTTTTTTACCATTTGGAGACAGTTCAGTTCAAACTCTGGGTAAATGCAACCAGAATGTCTCTCCAGTTAAGTCGGAAATGCAAGAATGGAATCCAAACATCTCTAGTCACATAACACAATATAAAAGCTATCCAGTCCAAAAGGATCTGCAGAGCATCCTCACCAAGCTGTTTCCCTCTGCATTCCAGTATATAAGACACCACAAGACAAGTGCAGTTATACTTGCTGTGTTGCAGTGCCTTCAGACATGTAAGAGCAGTTGTGAGGAACATCTCTAATGGACAGGGCAGGGAAGCTGCTCCTGGGCTTCATTCCTTACTATGGCACTGATATACTAAGTCACTCTTCTTTAAATCCCTTGTTTCCTCATTATAAAATAAGTATACATATATTACCACAGATTGGCAATGCCTCACAGGGGTATTTCTTGCAAGTTACAATTAAGCAACATCTGTAAAATATATTGTGATAATATCAAGGAAGATGACATATGAAAGCAAAACATCTCTATGAAACACAAGGCAGCCAAAAAAATTGAATGTTTTATACATGTATTAAAAAGAGGTCTTAAAAAACAAAATGTATGTTGTCCAAAAGGTAATTCATACTTCACAGTATATCACCAGGCATTTTCACTTTCCTGTGTAAAACAAAAAGGGTTTGAATGTACAATAAATGTATCATACACATGTCGCTCTAAAGTAATCTGAAACCAGACATCAGGATTCATCTAATTTGTTAAGAAAACTATTTGTTACCTATTGGTGTGAAAATCATGTTTACTGCTTATATTTCCTGAGGCAAAACACAAAGATTCAAAGTTAATTTTCTTTCATAAATAAAACATTGCAAAAATCTTCATTGCATTGTACTTTGAGCATAAGCTCGAGTGTTGGTGTATGGATGCCATCTACTGGGTAGGCCTTAACTGTGGAAACCTGTAGGATTTAATTCTCTTGTCAAATGTCCTTGCAATTCAGCTAAGTGACTGCATATATGTTTCAGAATTCTAAATACATTCTATCTAAAGTGTCCTTATTTATTTATTCATTCATCTTCCACTTCCTGGGACACAGCATATAAAGCTATATTTCTCTCTCTTCAAAAAATATTGCTGCTATTAAATATGTGATACTTAAGGAAACACAACCTCTCCCTCTCAGAAATGCACTAATGTAGGCAAAGAAACTTGAATAATAATTGTACTGCAAAAAGAAAGAAACACATGAATGCTTCAGAAGATTAATACATAAGGCCATTATATTAAAGACCAGCTCAGTAAATTGTATTTATAAATGCAGTCGGTGTGATTTATAAGGCATGAAAATGAGCCCTGTTAAGATGCACACTGTGTTTACATAGGTTGGGAGTCAGCAAAGCTCTTGAACATTTGAGTAATTTTAAGGACTCAATAATCCCATTGATTGGAACCATACTACTCACCAGCTAAAAGCAATACTTACATGCTTTGAGCAACTGGAACATTTTATAACAAGGCAGAATAGTTTCTTTAATGGCAAATTATTCAGCAATACTGAAGGGGTCATTCCAGGAGATTATCCCCCAAATGGGATTTTTCCAATGGGAAAATTATCTCTCCTGACAGCACAAAAGGAAAAGCTGTTTGCAGCCAGCCCAGAGCACAGAAATTTACCATAGTCCACCAGTTTGGGGTGGTCCAATCCATTGCATCACACCAGCCCCTAATGTGAGCAAATCTCTCAGGCAGTGACATAACTATGTCCTAAACTTCTGAGTGTAAATTCAGACATCAAGCAGAATAAAGACTCAAGTGTGTGAAATGCGAAGTACTTCTGGTAAAATGTCTTCAGCCTTTCAGTGAGAGAATAGGACCTTAAGAATATCCACATTTCACTCAAACACTGAAGCCAATCAAGGTCCTAAATTCAAAAAGTCTTTTCCTTTGGAGATGAAAGGAAATAGCGAGTTGAATTCCTGGTTACTATAACCAAGTAATTCTCTAAAGGGAGACTAACATAGTCTTGTCAGTACTGAGCAAAGCTGAAGGAAAAAAGAAAGATAAGACTTTGGACCTCAAAAAGAAAAGAAATCTTAAAATCACACAGCACTGAGAAAAATCTGAGATGGTCAGTAACACTTAGGCTGGTTTTATAAAGACTAAATCTTTGTCTGACAAGCCCACCTGTACTTTTTCAAGGATATAACAGAGAGCAGACAAGGATAACATGCTGGAGGTAATCTAATTTGATTAGAGAGAGTCATTTGATGAAGAACTACACAGTAGGATGTTAAGTACAGAAAAATCTCACACACTGTCCTTGAATGTTTGGAGGACAAAAAGTCCATTTTAACATGGGGTTATGGTCCATGGGGGAAGGAAATGGCAAATGAAACACCACTGTAGACTTAAACCTGTTTCCAGATAAATCACCAGAAAAATGCAATGATAGCAAAAATAAATCTCTTAAAGAAAATGTAATTTGTGCAGTATAGAAGTCCATAACTGTGACAGAAAAACAGCCAATACATAGACAACTGCATTCACATATTTATTCTAAAACACATGGAAATATAATCTGAGTTTCAAACATGTTCTTTGTTTCCACATGTTCAAAAGTGAATCCATGACGTTCTAAGAGATCTGTACTTTTTCAGAAGGCATATGTATTCTGTTTTAAACATGAAATAGTCATCAGACCTGATAATGCAATAAATGGAACTTCTACACATTTAGACAATCACTGTGGGAAGAAAAATTATCAAAATGATTTAAAAAAGTGTTTCTCAAATTTGGTAATTTTGGCTCATTGGTAAATAGTAACTCAAAGTGAAAAGCAGGTTCTTCCATATTTCTGAAGGTTGATTTCCTGATATGTCTAATTGTACCCATTCTGACAACATTGCAGTGTGAAAAAAAAAGAAAAAGAGGTATTTACTTACAAAAATGACCTATACAAAGGATATTTACAGAGCTCCCAAAGTGAAACAAAATTAAGTAGCAGCTTCTGAAATAATAATACTAGAGTAAAACTCAAAAATTAATATTCATAGAATCATA
>VWZY01008424.1:389468-415283 GCA_013399075.1 Chloroceryle aenea | reverse complement strand
ATCTGAGGGCTGAATTAACACAGATGTACAATCCTTTCAGCCTTGTGGTAGCAGTGGAAGGTTATCAGGGCCAAGATGACTGCAGTTCTGTTTTTTTTTCTCTAGCAGACTTGTGTACTAACTAAACAAAAATACAATGATTTTCAGATTCCTACAGAAAAGACAAATCAACAAATGAATTAAATTAATAGAAACTTGAGCTGGCTCTGACGTTTGTATGCTTACTCTGATATGTAAAACATCAATTGATCTGAAGTTTGATCGATAATATTTACAAATACATTCTCATATATGTCACTATTACTGTATTCTCTTGCCTTAGAAATATGCTAGGTTACCCGAGTAGTCTGCTTTCACTTCAGCCCAAACATCGATCACCTGAGTACCCAAGCACCTGAGCTGCTGCAGTTGCTTAGACACCTTGGTAGGGCTTCCATCTAAAAAAAGGAAAGGAGCAGGACACAAAAATGTTTCCCCCAGGTAAAATTATACCCTGTAGGTGCATTGGTGGCCTAGCAGTGATGTGTGGTGTTTGTGAAAGGAGACTGAGGACAGATGATGGGGCTGTCTCTGGATATGGTCAGTGCTGGCATGTCCCAGGTGACAGTGGCTGGAGAAGGAGAGCAATATGAAACTCTCAGTAGTGCCTCCTCCCTTAGGACAGGATTGTCTTTCTGAGCAGGAACAGTGGTCTGAAGAAGGCCAAGGAGCAAAGACTTCATGGGTTTGGCTGTTGGCATGAATAAGAGCTGGAGGAGAGGGAAGGCAGGAGGAGGTCACACCCATCTAAAACATGTCTGGCTTGTGAGCGCGGACTGCAGGGCATTGCATCTCTTGAGATTTCTTTTGTTTGTTTTCACAGATCTGTGTTTCTCCAGGGCTTTTAAAAGTAAGGTTTCTGTGGGTGTTTATTTTCCTAAACTCTTGTTCCTTGTTTTCTTTACACATCCTCTGAAAAGGCATTGTATTAGACTTCACACACAGTTGTGACCTTGATGCTGCTCGGGAAGGGTGTATGTGCCCTCCCTTCCTCTGAGTTTGGACCTTTGGAGCGGTCCAAGGACTGATTCCAGGACTTGAGAGAATGGATACTTGCTGTACTATGCTCAAAAAGGGCATATAGAGAGAGCAAAAGATGTGGACCTGGAGGTTTCTCTTACAAGACAGAACATTAAACAGACTTCTTACAATAGACAAGTAATTCCAGAAAAGCAAAACTGGATCAAGCTGAACTCTGGGTTTGTTAAGAGTGGAAAGCTGGGCAATGTGCACGGTCTGACGGTGAAGAGAAAGTACAAAGGATCTCCAAAGGCAAATAGTTTAACAGAATTTATGTTTTTCAGACTTACACACAAACACAGAAAAAGGATTAGAAATAAAAGTTTCTGAAATCAGAAGTTAAATGCTGAGTGGATGCATCTAGCATCCATCTGTAGTTGATGCTAAAGTTATAACTGGTTTTTAGAGGTGTGGGGCTCAGATTTAACTCTTAAAGATGCCTGCAACGTGTCCTTCGGGCCATCTGCTGCCTTTGTCTCTTTAATTTCAGCAGGTTTTTTTTCATATCTGGGGCGGGGTTAACAGGGACTGAGAACTGGGAGGGCAGGTTTTGACATTATCTGCCACACTGGGGAATCTGGCCACTGGCTTTCAGTCCTGCCCAGCATTTCAAGCAGCTCAGAACTGACATCAGTTAAAGCTGTAACTAAGTATTGGCCACATGTATCCTTCTGACTGTTGAGTTTGCAGTGCCACTCTGTATTTTTACTAAACAGAAAACAGGAACTAAAATTATATGAGGAACATACTGTTGGATGTTGAAGCAGTAGAGCACAAAGAACATAACCAACCTAAGTAAGAACATAAACTAAATTACTTGGGTTTATTTTTCATAATCTTCATGTGATGGCTAGAATCACAAATTATTTCCAGAATGAGAAACATTGTGCACTTTACTAATATATATTGCAACATTAAAAAAATATATTATTTATAGAGAGTCATAAATATATTATTTAACATTTGTAGATATTTAGTGGCATGGATCTAAACAATGTTTTTACAGGAAATATAAACATGCTGCTCTGATTGGAATTGGAAGTGACCCTTCTGGAACAGCCCATAACAGGCACCACCAGCAGCCAAAACAGGTCAAGGGAGCCAGCAGGAGGAGTGTGCTAAATACTCCTGTGAGGGTTGAGGCAGTACAGCTTATAACTGCAGATGCTGAAGGTTGTAGGTAACTCTACTTAAGGGAATAATTTCATATTAGTTTTTAAGGGTTCTTTTGTCTTTGTAATTGCATTCTCTTGTAAATAAATATGCAGGATATCTTACCAAACAGAAAATGCAAAGTCTCTTACAATAGGGAATTGCAATATTTAGAGTTGTGTCATGTCACAAGTTGTTGCTTGAACACTTATTTACTTCTGAGAAGCTTGGTTCAGCTGCCCTGAAATATCTGCTTACTCCATTCAGATTCTTTTATATATATAAAAATCTATTAAAATTGGGATCTGAACTAGTTTTTGTAGTTGTTTTGTTTTGTTTTGTTTTTAAAGGCCCTGTTTTGCTCAGCCTAGCGATTTGAGGGTTCAGAAGATAAGCATTTCTCAACATGAACACTCTGAAATGAATTTTAAAAGAAAGCCATTAGAAACATTGTTTTCTAATACATTTCAATGTTTCACAATTTATTGATGCTGAGTAGTGCAAAAAAATTATGAAGAAATACATCTAGAGTAATTTTGTCACTGGACCATCATAGAAAGTGTGATTAGTCTCGTAATGAATAATAAAAAATGTGCATCTGGAACTGCAGGAAGGATGTCCGTGCATGACTGCAGCAGTAGTCTCATGGGCTAATTGTGTGTATTAAGGTCCTCTCCCCTTCCCCAAAAGCAGAAATGAGCACCTAGCAGCACAAGAAATTACCGTTCTGTTGTCTTCCATACACAGGTTGCTCAAAGAGCATGGGAAGTGAATTGAGGTGTGTCAAAAATTATATTAATGTAGAAAGTCTATTTGCTTGCTCTGTTTCTCTCTAGGGTAACTTGTGTGTGGTTATCTCGCTGCATCAGTGGTCATATTATTATCACCATCAGATTCATCTGCTTGCTTATTTCTTCATCCTTTTATTCACAGCAGATGAAAACCAGAAGATCCATTGCAGCTGTATGCATGTTCTCCAGTTGATCCAATAACTTCATCTGTTTTCTCCTGCTGGCAGGCTCCTTCACTCCCATCTGCCATGTAGATCTCAAGTGTTTTGGGAATTGCTGAAGCAATGCTGGTGGTGAAGCAATGAGAGAGGCATCTGTGAAACAGAAGAAGAACTTTTCTTCCATTTTAACAGTTTTGAATCAATTAGTGAATAGATGGTTAGTGCTTCCTGTAGCTTGATGGCTTCTTGGCAGACTCCCAAGCAGGCAGGAATCCTTGGATGGTGTTGTTGCACCACGGTGACATAATATACATGACATCATCCTCTACCACAGTGGTTGTTAGCAGGAGGATGGAATTAATTCAGGATCCTGTGGATTTCTGGAGAAGCTATTCTAGGTTTGTCCTGGCAGATACTGAAAATAACAAAGGTACCAGCAGGATGGAGTCCTTGTTAATGCCATTTTTGTTCCACTCTGTGTGGTATATTAACTGTACCTCAGTCATCTGTCTATATCCCTACCTCTCAATCCTATTGCCAATTACTGGAACCAGCTACTCTCCATATGTATTTTAGAAATTAGTCTCTGATTATTAAATCATGACTGCATGTTAACACCCATTATTTTTATAAACCCACTGCAGACTCCCATGCATTATAAATAAATTGTATTAACTCCAGTTCATATGAAATATTTATAAATATTATGGAAAAGGCTCACTTTCTGTGCATAGTTATTAGACATTTTAGATTAGAGAAGATTGCAAATGGTCAATTATGTAAAATTATGAGAATACAGACTTAAAACTAGGCTCATAATCCTACAACAAGAGAGAGACAGAAAACCAAGATTCCAACTGGGTTCAAGAAGAGTGACATGCTTTATGTTTCTTAATTATCTTTATTTCCCAGTAGTATTGCTATTGCCAGAGCTCAATTTACTATGTGCCAATGAAAGAGTAATAAGTTGCAAAGACATTTCTAGATCGGATGAGAGTTTCACTCTCCTGTGTTGTCAGAACATAAATCCATAGAGGACAGATGATTTTAGCTATACTGTGTTTGATTTGGAGCAGTTTTGGAGTTTGGGCAAAATTCATTTCTGAAGTAAATGTTTGCTACCAAAAAACTTGCTGGAGAGGGGCAATGAGGTTGTTGATGTCACTGAATGTTAAGCAGCTAATAGGAATTACAAATCTAAATATTTTTGTAGATCTAGGTTGTAACTCCTGAGTCTTTGAAAATATCCCCTAGTGTGGTAATAGAACCAGAAGGCAGAGCAGGAGTACTGAGGCTGCTGGTTTTCAGTGCTCTAGTTTAGAGATTAGGGAAGGACATGGCTGAGTGACAGGAAGACGTTTTTTAAGCTATTCATCCAGGTTCCACTGAATCCAATGGAAAGCATCTTTGCTTCTTCAGGAGAACTTGGGGAGACCATATACCTGAAACCCTCTACCAGGAGGTCCAAGGTGGCCTGTCGTACAGCTGGCCATTAGTTTGTCCACCAGGGATTAGAAGTGTTTGAGAAGTTTTGCCTCTTCTAAGAGCTTCCTTACCAAACCAAAGAGGACTCAATACGGTCTTCTATATAAACATGATACACCTGTTTACCCAACCTTCTCTCATCCACAGCTTTCTTCTAACTATATCTAGGTTATGTCCCTAGTTAGAAAAAATAATTAATAAATAAGTTAAATGTTTGTACAGCACCCTGAAGTTGCAAAGTGCTGTCTAAATACCAAGTACTAGCAAGTCTGTCAATTATGATACAGCATGTTTTTACAAATATGCTTGATGTCCTCAGAACCTTTGGAGTAAGTGGAGAATATTTCCTGTTGAGAATAGATTTTGCTGGTTGGAAACCATGCCTTATGAAATGCAGACTGCTGTCATAGAATCCAGTTCAGGAAAAGAAGCACATAAACATAATTTGCAGCATTAAAAATGCATTTAAAAAAAATTGGAAGCAGAAGTAAAAGAATTCAAAGAATGCCCTCTTCCTTGTTTAATCTGAATTGTGTTGCTTTGCTCATTATAGGGGCACCTACAAGTTTTATTATAGTGATATTGCATTTGACTATAGTTAATGGTCTGACTATTTTCATTATGTATTTTTATGAGTTTATCATTGAACATTTAAAAATGAAAACATAATCAATATCATAATAGAATTAGGAAGCTTTTCTCTAGAAGAACAATTTTTTCCATAGCCTGCTCCTACCCATACCATTTTTCTCATTGTAATTAAGCAGAGGAAGGTGCTAACTTTGGGAGCACCGGGACTTGCTGTGAAGTCCCGGGCTGCAGTCAGAGGAAGGCTTGTTCTGAACTGGTCTCTGTCACTGTAGTTGCAGGAGACCTGCAATAAGATGCATGATAAGACTGAGAGAAAATGTAGTGTGTCAGAGTCCTCTTCTATTTTCACACTGAAGAGAATGACTTCTCCTTGTATACACCAGGCTGTACTTTATTATGATAAGTTTCTTTGACTTAAAATATCTTTAGCGTTCTGGTTCTTGAGTGTTGAAGCTGTCAGGCGGTGCCTCAGCAAGCAGGATCTACTTTTTCTGGGGAAATATTTCACATTATTACAATGCTTTTCAACCCCAGAAAAGGATAGCTTATGAACTACAATATCACTGCTAATGCCAGTAAAGAGGTCACATCTTTCTCTGATGGAGAAGACTTGTGCCTAAGGACACGAGAGAATGTATGTACATTTTGGCTAAAGAGTTTTTAGACTTCTAACAGCCATGTCAGAATTCACATGCTCGTAATTGAGAACTGATACCAGATAATTAAGCCATGCCAACAGATAGCCTTAAAGATAGGCTACCAAGGATACAACATGCTATTCATAGCATTAAAAAAACTTTAAGGTAGAAAACTCTGAATTGCTCACTATTAGGCTGGCTCTGCTATCACTGAAGTCAAAAGTAGAATGCCTGTCAGCCTCCATAGGAACCATGCTGCACTACTGACACATGCATCAGATAATTTCATCATTAATTTCATGAGCAAGTATCTTCATTGTAAATCTGACTCAGCCTTACTCATCAGTAACATATTAAAAGTATAAAATGGGCAAAGAGCAACTGTTCTTGCAATGACTTCAAGCCTTCAACATTATGGTTTTTATGCCAGATGAAATTAAAGTTGAAAGGAGATAGAGAAAACTGCATTCAGTTATAGTGGTCTATTTGGAATAGTGATAAGAAATGGTTGCTTATGCAGTGAGTAGGAATTTGCATAAGTGATGGTTAAGAGAATAATTCCATGAACTTTAGCACTAGCCTGCTCCATGCATTGCTTTCCCTCCACTCCCTGAGAGCTGCTATGCTCTAGCAGAAGTAATAAATCACAGCAGGTAGGGCTGCAAAAGGCTGCCCAGGTCCCTGCAGGCTCTCTGGATGCCATGCTCCAGTATACCTCCCCTGCCGCTGGACTTGGGGCGACACCCAAATGCTTTCACTAGTGAAAACTAACCGGCCTAAAACACTCCTTTTGCAGCTTCACAATTGTCTGTCATGCTACTTTCTGAGACCATGATTAATCCAATCTTTTATGTCAGCTGTTACCCTGGAAAGCATTTCTGAGTGGTGCTCAGGTCCCTGGGAGTTTCCCCTTCCAGACTATGGCCACTTGCTTCCTGCAGTTGTTCTTCATAAGCCAAAGGCAATTTATTTTCCTGCCATTCTTGCTTTTACCTCTATTTTCTCTGATATTTTTCTATCCTATGGAAATCAGATGACAAGCAGAACTACAGATGGAATTAAACTGACTAATCCTTAAACTCATTATTCCAGGCTTCTACCTATGTTTTGCATATCTGAAGCTAGTAATGGTTTTTCTGTGGATAATTTATCATTGGTGCAATCTTTTCTTGTCTCACATTTTCCTCTATCTTATCAATTGAGACCAAGCCTGTAAAATAGAAACATCCTCCACTTCTCTACCTAATGCTCTTTTGGAACCTGCTGGTTTCTCTGCCTGTGATCCCACACCAGCAGCACCACTCTATGTCACTGGACTTTCCTAACTATCTCATGTTTTTACTAAATACATAAGATCACAGACAAGTTCAGCTGTCTTCGGTATATACTTTTTGCTTCCATATCAAAGCAGCTATGGGAACAGACTGCTCTACTTTAGCCTATTCCTGCTAATCTGGACACCCAGTACTCTGCCACAGCTTCACACAGGATTTCTGTTTAGCCAAACACGTGTGCATCCCATACTCGCTTAATTACCTAAATCACTGATTTCCTGTTTACTTTCAATCTTGTTTTGCAGGTGAATTTCTTTGATGAGTCATTTGGGCATAGAAGCTTCTCTTCTTTTCCTGTGGGTGTCTTTCAGTTGAGGAAGCCCATCAGTGTAGTCTCTCTGGTTCTGTGACCTCAAAGGAATTCTTATCCACAGGAACTTCAAATCACTATTTAAGCTGATTAGTAAAGAGCATTTACTATAGATATTAAAATCCTGAACACTTAAGAGATCTTCACAATGCATAAGCTGTTATGCAGCATCTGGACTGTTATGTCTTTCTTTCAGAGGTAGTCATGTAAGTCTTATAATTTCAGTTTTCACCATGAGCAATTTCCAAAGTTGATCGACTGTTTTTCTGGTGGTTCCTGAAGTTTCCTGGGTGTCACCTGGGGTACCAACCCAAACTATTTTTGGTGTGTGCAATTACCTTCTTGAGAATGATCAGGAGTCCTAATATAGTTGGGAGATGTCTGTGTTTTGTTCCTGAGCACCAAGCTTCTTCACCTACCAGATTGTCCAACTAGGCAAAGTTGCAGTTTGTATCCAAAGTGCCTGTTTTGCATGATGGGGAAGAGATGGATGATCACAGTGTGGATCCTTTCCTTGTATCTTCAGCAAATATTAGGATTTTTTCATGCTTCACTGGGGAAAATCTTATACTCACATGAATGTAATAGTACTAATGTCCATTGGGTTATAATGTTACAAATGAGAGTTAAATTTATTACATTTTATTTATTTCAATGCAATTCATAATTAAACAAAGTAGTTTCTGTGATACTCTTTTCATTCTTTGTAGCATGTGTGCATTTTGAAGAAACATATAGTATATATTTGGATCATAGGAACTGGCATGAGGGTTTCCAGAGCAATTGCTTTAACTGAAATCTACAGTAAACAGAAGAATAAACCCCAGGTAAAGAGAAAAATAAAGCCCAAGGTAAATATTGGTAGCTTTCTAACTCCCCATAGCACAACAGGGAGTGCTACAGGAAAGCAGTCAATTTCTATAAAGGCTTTATTTTTCAGTGCTAGTTTTCCAGTGGATATAGCAATCTGGAACTGAAAATGCACAAAAATAGTTGCTTTCACATAAACAAAATGCTTTCTCCAGCACTCTTGTCCAAGCAACTTATCACAAAATGGCCAAGGAGACATGTAAGAGATCCCCAAGCTGCAGGTCCATTAGCGCTGCTGGGACGAGGACCATGCAGGGTCTGTGTGACACGGTGCAGTATGAGACCCACTGCCCTCTCAGCCAAGGTGGTGTGGCCACAGTGCAAAGTGGGCCGGGGGGGGAATCCCAGCCTGTTCCAAAGGTGAACACTGACTCTCTTCCCCCTTGAGCTGTCCCATCTAATGAATCTATAAAAATGTCATTTTTCTGGTTCCAGTTCTCTCTCTCCAGTTATGTTCTTCTGTTACTATGAAACTCCTGTATAGTTACAGAATATTCCCCAGCTAAGTATATGAAGAGAATTGTACTTTCTAGTACTTACTAACACGTTATCTGCATGTGACTTCATTGGAAATTACAGTATGAATGTGCATTAAAAATACATGAATGATTTAGCTGTTGAAATATTCTTAGTCAGTAAAATTAACAATATCCCTTTCACCAACCAGTAGAAGAAAGGAACCAAGCATGAACAAGAGAAGTTGTTTTATTTTGATAAGTATGAATCTCATTTCCTTAAAGCAGAATGCTTCTCAGTTCCCCACCCAACTCTGAAACGTGGAGTGCAGGGCCAGAAAGAACTTAAGATTGGCTTGTCAAACTTTCTGTTAGACTATTCAGTTTCTCTGTTTGCTATCAGGCTCAATAACTCAATGAATCCATAATTAAAAATATATTCTTAATTTTAGGTTTGAATAAATCTGCTTTCAGTTCTTGCTTGTTTTTATGCTGTAAAGAGTATAGATCCCTTTAGTGGCTGGTGTTTTCTCCCCGCAATGTGGTTATCTGTTGTAATCAACTCCCCACTCAATCTTCTTCTTGATAAGATAAACAGATTGAGCTGTTCAGGTCCCTCACTCTAAAGTATTTCCTCTAGCCTAAAATAATGTATGTGAGCTTCTTCTGCATGTTTCTTTTTTTTTTTTTTCCTGATGTTCTCTGCCTTACACTGCTTCTCATATCGAAAAGGAGCAATCTACCACAAAAATTGCCTTTTTTTTTTATCTCCCTCTAAAGAACAATCATCATACAATGACCAAATGCAAGCCTCAAAATGACAAGAACTGGATTTTTTTGGACAGCATTCATTTATTAGGCAGCAAGGCGAAGTGAATATCTAAATCTTACTGCTTCACTTTTGTGTGAACCAGATTGCAGTAAAATCCCATTCAGAGGGGAAGGTGAACAGCAGCACATGTCCCCAGGAGAAGCCACCTAGTTGTGCCACAGCTGCTGATGTGTTGGACTGAAACCCGGAAGCTTTGTGGGTAAGAATTGTTCCCAGCCCTGGGACAAAGCTAGGGGTTATGCTGTGGCCAGCACTGCTATGCCAAACCTGGGAGTACACTAATACCATAGTGATTGGTGATTTTAAACATATCAAGCAGTAGCAAACATATTGTGCATGCAGAGTGGTCTGGGGAGAAAGGCAAGTTAGACAAGTACTGCTGGTACTGCAGCGTTTGCTGGGGGAAAGGGAAGGTTTGTCCTGGCTGTGCAGGGGAGGACTGAGAGCAGAAAGAAACTGCTTCCCCACTTGCAAATGTTGCACAGATCCCTTGTTTGCTACTTTTGCGAGTATTACAAAATGTGGTCTGAGAACTAAATGGTATTAGCCATTGTAAGTTTTAAAAATTGTGATTTACTCAAATTTGCCAAACTGCCTCACTTTAAAATACAGAGTAAGTTGTACATAATTAAAAAGGCCATTTTAAGGAGAGTAAAAAGAGTAAAAGAATAAAAGACATACCAATTAAGTTTCTCTTTATATACCTTGTGGAATCAAAGTGCCTTTTAGAAGTCAAAGTGAGTTACAGGAGAGTTGCTAGTGATGCTGTCTTACAGAACCTGGCTTTTCTGCTGCCCACACTGCAAACCTCCACATCAGTGTAGAGAAACTGCCCACAGAGACTTCACTGCATGGCCAGGGTCTTAATAACCCCAAATTCCTGCACTCTTGTGCAGCAATGCTGTGTATGGTGAAACACATGGTATTCATGCCTTCAGCTGCTGGAGGGCCGAGGAGGTGATGTGTTAGGATTTCAATAGTTGTCTATGACTGAACAGTCATGGTTCAATAGTTTTTCCATGCTGTTTAAAAAAAAAAAAATCTATTTAAGAAATTGCTAATATCTCATTTAAAACCTTGATCCTTTTGATGTGATGACAGGGGGTCAAGCTTGGAGGCGGTGTCACAAACAGAAAGATATGAATGTTCAGCACATAGAAGTATTCATTAATGAGTCATAAGCGAGTATGCCTGGCTACTAATTGGAGATTTTTGTGCAGAAGGATTGTATTTATGAGCTCCATACAACCTAACTTATTTTCATTCTGCTGCTTGCAAGGCTATCTTTTTGGCAGGAAGAACTCATTAATCAAAATCCTTCCTTTTGTAAATGACAGGGTATTGGGAGGGTGTGGAGAGAGGAGGGCAGGTAGAACATGCATCTGAAATGCCAGAGAGATGCTCTGCTGATAGAGCTCATACCAGCAAATAGTAAAAGGGATGTCAGAAAAGAAGCAAGCCTCTGGTCTAGTGCTTCTTATGTCAGCACATCATTGATGAAGCCCAGTTCTACTTCTGTGTGTGAAAGCTGAAATTACACTTCTATGATCCTTTTCTATCTAGTAATTTTTTTAAAGTAATTCTGATAAAATCTAATCTGATTTACCATCAGAGTATTTTAATTAGCATTTCAGATTCTTGGCTTTCTTATTATCTTGGGGTTCTTGTTGGAGTCAAGGTTTGCCAAGGAGCTGTGGGGTTTGGGTGGGGAGGGTGATCCTGCTCCTGTTGGGTGCTCCTTTCTGCCCATGTGCAGTGGTTGCTCACCAGCTACCAGAAGCAACGCAGCTTGGAAAACAGGCTGTGCAGAACAGCAGTGGAGTGCACAGGGTACCTAGAAATAGAGAACTGCTTCGTATGTGCTTAACAATGTGCAAAGGAAGACTGAAAACCTTTCCTTGGCTTGCTTTCCCTCAAACTAAGGCCTCTGCTGTTTTCACATTTTATTGTTCTTGAGCAAGAAATAGATACAATTTAAAAAGCTAAAAAATGTATTTCCACCCTTTTAAAGGACTGAATAATGCGTTCTCTGAAACAGTTTTCTTGGCACAGAAAACTTGATATTTAAGCTCTTTTTGCTTACTCTGTATCATAGGCTAACAGGAGTTTCTTATGTTTCCACTGACAGAATCACCTTTTATCCTGTTCTAGCAAGGCCAGATTGATCTGTTTTTTAAGGTAATAAAT
The DNA here is from genome assembly GCA_013399075.1 of Chloroceryle aenea. Classification (NCBI taxonomy): domain Eukaryota; kingdom Metazoa; phylum Chordata; class Aves; order Coraciiformes; family Cerylidae; genus Chloroceryle; species Chloroceryle aenea. The sequence goes on along the minus strand of VWZY01008424.1, from coordinate 403,418 downwards.
ACATCATTGACCCTGTCTGCTAGTATACTTTACGAATTCATTAACACTTTCCTATGTTGTATTATTTACTGTCCTATACAGCTATGCAAAGAGAGCTACAGACATTATGCTATAAATCACTGATATACAGTTTGAAAGCAGTTTCTGTAAATGAGATAGCTCACCTATGTCAGAAACATTATTAAAAGCAGTATGATGTGGACAACTTTGGTGGAGACTGAATTTGTGACTGTAATAAATGGAGGAAAAATGGACAGAATGGCTGGCCACACACCTCAGGAGACTGTCTGTGATGCCAGCACTTTGCAAAGAACATTAGAGAAATTAACTCAGATGTCCTTCTGATTAACTAGCTTTTCAAAGACTAGCATAAGCTCTTTACTCATGGTAGGAAATACTTCCAAGGAGGATAGAGAATTGTTTTTAATGTAGGTAATCTTCTAATAAATTACTTCTGACCAAGGGGAGATTTGGAGGGTCAAGGTAATCCCAGAGTAAAGTTGATTTAACTTCTCCATTATCCTCAGGAAGGCTCTGGGATTGGAGCTTTGAAGAGCTGTATGTGACATTTTTTAATGGTTTCAGCAGAGGCTTGAACTCCTATAATGTTAAAGATGTTTTCCAAAGAGATGAGATTCTCATACCAGAGGCAAGACACGAGCAACATTTTCGTGTGTGCAGTAAAGCAGATGACATTGGCTTTTTGACAAGGTTACAAGATGCAAAAATGCATATTTTGTTTCCTTCTGAGTACAGTCTTATTACTCCTACAATTAGCAACAAGCAGATGTTTTACCTTTTTCTCCAGAGTTGAACAATGTGTGCATAGGGAGCTTGTGCTTTTGGTTCAGTTCCTAGCGAATGTGACTGTACATCAAAGCTGCACCTGATGCAACCTCTGCCCGTGCGCTCTAGGTCTGGCGTCAAGCACATTGGCAGGGGATGTTGACAAGGTTCATAGTGTAGCTAGCTGCCCTCACTGGCCTGTGCATAAAGAGAATATGACTCTGCAAGTCTTGTGAACTGGCACCTTTTTCATTCGGGTACAAGAAACCTGAAATTGTCATTTTGCAAAAAAGACGTACTGATTTGCATTGCAAGGCTAGGAAGAAAACATGCATTTCATCTGCTTTGACAGTTGGCCTTCTGAATTACACTTATCAGCCATATTAGCCCAGTGGCCTTTGGCAGAAGAGAAGCAGGGGTTGGTAGTGTTGTTCTTGCCGATCAGGGACAATGCATGGCTCTGGATTTCTGTATTCTCTTCAACACTTTAGTGGCATTTATAAATGTGACAACTGTGAATTAGCTCAGCTATTTACAGGCTGGACTGCACATGGCTCGCTGACAGGGAAGGTGCAATAGATTTTTTTTTCCCCCCTCACTTAGTGTTTGATATCCACCAGGAAAGCTGCGGCAGCTGAATGTAATAGTGGTCACAAGCCTCGATAAGACTCTACTGATCTATTTGCCTTGCTAATTTCTGTAGACAGTTATGTTTGCATCTGCGGTCAGTCTCTGCAGGAGTATCTTCCTTTTACAGCTCTATGTGGTTGTGTTATGGGATAATGAAGATGAAAGAGGCTGTGCACCTGAATTCCTGCCCTCGCGGAGGACTGTGCCTCACCCTTGTTAGTTGTTGGTCGGGTGCTAATGGTGCTTCTGCCTTTCGCATGGCCTGTTTGATTGGTGTTCCCTGCTGGATGGGGCTCTGTAATGAACAGTAATGCATGGTGAGAAGTTCACATTGCTCCTGCACCACTACTTTGTCTTCCTTAGTACGAACAGTGGGGAAAAAAACAGCAACCACTCAGCTTTTATTTTCAGAAATTTTTCTCTATATTCTACTTAGCTAGAAAGTTTAAATTTTTGCTGAATTTCTCTGCTGTAGTTGACAGAAGTGAGCTTTTCCTTAAACTGGGCCGGCATGTCTGTATACAAGGGTGTGCAGAAAGCATCCAGTGGGGTGGGAGGAGTCGGGAGGAGAGCTCAGCTGGGAAGGCAGAGGGAAGCCATAGCCTCAAATCCACCTGGGATAGGGGAGAGGGGAGGCTCCTAAAGCCCTGTTTTGCCTTGCAGCAGAGTACATACTGGCAGTGTTGAGGCTGGGCATCCATCCAGAATGGGCCATTCTATAGGTGGTCAGCAGATGCTTGCCTTCCTCCCCTTCCCTTGACAAGAGTTCCTGCAAGCCACCAAGGGGTTAAACAGGGGAGACACATTCATCCTCCAGACAAGTCTCACTGCTGCTTTCTATATCAGCCACAAAAATCTCCATGTTTGTACTGATGCTGATGAGGTTCCCTCATGCATTGCAGTGTCTAAGGGTCTTAAAACGGGGAGATGCATTACCTCTTCAGCTCTAGGGGAAACCTGGACTTCCTGTGTCAGACCTCGTCTCAGCAACATCTCTGCAATACCTTGTCATATAGGCTTAATCATGCAGCTCTTTTATGTTATGTGCTGTGGGTTTGGGGCACAGAATAGAGGATTGGTGTGGAAAACTTTTAAGAGTTACTCTTATGATAAATGCATGTTTACACATGCACACCCCTTCAAACTGTTAGAAAGTGATCTCTTTTAATCTCTTCAATAGCTCCCATATAGTTCTGCAGAGTCACCACCAAAATCAGTTATCATGGAAAATCCTTTGCCTTCTGCCCCACCCCATTGCTAAATCCAATTTTAGCCTGGGAAAAAATTATTTGAAGGGTTCATATGGGCAGGATGAATTTTGTGACAGACTGGTCCAGAGCTCCATCCTGGAAGCAGTCCTGCCTGTCAGCTGAGCCACTGCAGTATTTGTAATTTTTATGTATTAGTGATCTGGCACCTTTCTCTGGCATCTTATGCCATACAAATTTAGCCCAGCATATGGGTAGTGTAAATTGGAGGACATAGGTTTGAGTAATGAACAAACAGTGACTATGCTAATTGACTTCATGCGCACCAAGTCTGGTGTCTACAGAGTAGAATCACCTCAGCTGTTTTACAATAAATAAATAATTAAAATGAGAGTCCCTGACTTGGGGATTTTATTTTTTTTTTGGCAATGGCAAATATTTCCAGCCTACTACTTATTGTGATTAGGGTTTGTGTGCAGCCCAATTCTCTGCATATTGTAATAAATTGCTCTTGCAAAGAGGTGAGCCAACATATTTTCCTTTGAGTTTTTAATGTAGCTGTGGTTGATAATAAAGATTGAGACATCTGGAGGTGTTCATCGAGTTCTAACATCAAAACAGTAAGGAGAACAGGAATCACTGTGCTCATAAGAGCTGTAAATATCTCATAAGGCTGACTATAAATTTAAAAAAAATAAAACTTGCTATAAGAAGAAAAACCCAGAAAAATATATTTTACAATAGGATTTATTTTATTAATTTCTACTGACTGCATCAGTTTCTAATGTTCCCAGGCTGATTTTATTATTATTATTAATTATCATTATTTTGGCTGCAAGTATTTTAATGACCCTCATTCTTCCTCTGCCTGATCCTAATTCTGCAGCCCATAACCACTGCTGATTTCCATGCCAGAGTGACCTGCTGCACCGCTCAATGCTGAGTCAGCAGCAGCACTGACACCCTCCCGGTCCTGTTCCTAAATCCCAGCTGGCAGAAGCGCCTGATTCCTGCAAGGCTGAGTATGTTCTTTGTGCTTCCAAAAGCCAGGGGCCCTGCCAGGTGTGGAAGGTGGATCTGGCACAGAGTGGAAAACTGGGACACGGTTCAGAAGTCAGTCGTTTGCTACCATTTAGGTCCCTGTTTTCAGTGCAGTTCTTGCCAAACACTAGCACTGGGATTTTAGTGCTTCTAATCTTTGTTACTTTAATGGAGGCTGAACTTGTGCAAAGTGAGTGCAAGCAGTTTCAGTTATCTTCTCACTGTAAAAAAAGATGGGGGAGAGGAAAAAGGAGAGAAAAAGATGGCTTTGCCTTGCAAAAGCTAGCTCCCTGTGAGCAGGTGTGCTTTCTCCTAAATGCCTTAGAAACACACCTCAGTCCTCACATTAGATTTTATGTGGAATGTAGAAAGTGATCTTCCAAATGGGGCATTTTGGCTTTTTGCTGTGGCTTTTTGGGGTTATGGAGGTGTTCAAAATCTGAGAAGTGGGATCTAAGTGTGGTCTATTTAGGACTTAAACTACCTTCATTCTTTGGGCTGGCTTTGAATATGAAGTACCTGCATTTTAGGTGCTGTTCTGTAGTTCTAACTGTGAATAAATGGAGGAATTTGATAAGTTATGTCCATCCTGGATGAGAGGTAGCTGATAGAGCTCTAACTTAAACATTTTCCCCAGCTGGTCATATATCATGAGGATAGTTTATTATTCATGGTAAATGAATTAGGGAATTTCTCCTCTTTGTCATGCTCCTCCTTGGTGATCTGATGGTCATTACTACTTCAAAAACCTTAAGAAATATCCTAAACAGTCTGCTTATCAATGAAAGCCTCTATAATGGAAATATATGTGTATGTATATGTGAAAGCCTAATAATTTTGTTATTGTAGTGTTGATGTTCTAAGGATTTAAGTGGGTAAGGTTTTTTTGAAGGATAATGTATTTTCTTAGATCAGCAGTTTTAGTTGGAAAACACTGGCAAATTTTGGTCTCAGTTCTCTATAAGCCTTGCAGCAATACTGCCTCTTTGATGCAATGCTCACACTCACTTTGCCCGTTATTTACTCTATCATTTGGGTTCCCCCTCTAATCATGAACTCTTAAAAGCATATTTCTGTTGCTTCAGATTGCACCTCTCTGTAATTATCTGTGGGAGTAAAGTCCTGATGGTGGCCCCTCTAGCCAGAGACATGCTCACAGTTTATGTTACACAGAGATTTCCTATTTATGGCTGTCCACAATTCTCCTCAATTATTTTTCAGGCATATTGCTCTTTTCTTAAAATTGGATTCTCATCTCACAACTCATGCAATAGGATCAGGACAGCAGCAAATGCTGTAATTCCTAGACAGTGTTTTACATCATCAGCTGATCTGCTCTTTGTTAGAGGAGTCTGCTTGTTACTGTGCATGTCCTGTTCCATTGGTGAGCAATGACTTTATCTGCTAGGAATGCAAGTAACCTAATTTTGAGTAATATTTTGAAGATTCATGGCTACAATCTACTGTTTGCTTTGATATCTGAAAGATTTTATGAAGTAAAGTAGCTAAGACTGCTCCACCTAACTAGCCTAGGACTGCTAATTTATGTCTTGATAGCAATTTGAGGATTATGAGAAGAATCAGATCGGTGATGCCATCATAATGAAAAGTTTATCTAAATGTGAGCATAGACTTTAAAAGCAGAAAATAATAATCTACACTTGTTTTGGCTCTCATGTAGTTTTCATGAATTCTTATATACAGCACATGCAACAATAATGCATTCTTGATGTTCTCATAAATGACTATGAGAACAGCCGCTCATTCTGAAACCTGAGCATCAAACACTTTCAGCCTTTCTAGTACATAATTTTTAATTCTTTCCAAACAAAGCAGCGCAATTCAGGCAGTGCAAAGCTTGGCAGGTAGCATGATGATGAAGATTGAACAACTTAATTGTCTTCTAGATAGAAAGTGCCAAAAGGAATCAATAATACAGAAGCCAATAAAAAGCACAACTTGGGCAGTCACACTCTCTTTCCATCAGAGAGCAGGGTGGTTTTTAATTAAGTATTCCTGCATTTCTTTTTCTTCCATAGAGATATTAATAGGAGAAATTCACAAACCTTTGCAAATATCTAAATGAAGTTTCAACTGCCCTTAATTATTATTCTTTTGCATGGATATATCAAGTGAAGTACCTTTTTTTTTTGTGTGTGTTGGTTAGGTTTTTTTTGTTTGTTTGTTTGGTTTTGTTTTTATTTTTTTTCTAAAATGCCTCATTCAACTTAATAGGCTGTATATCCTAAGAGAAAATCACAGAATCACACAATTATTGAGGCTGGAAAAGACCTCTAAGATCATCGAGTCCAGACGATGACCTAACACCACAACATCAGCTAAGTCATGCCACTAAGTGCAGCATCCAGTCCTTTCTTAAACACCTCCAGTGATGGTGACTCCCCACCTCCCTGGGCAGTCCATTCCAGCGTTCTGTCACCCTTTCTGCGAGGAAGTGTTTNAACTGGGTCCAGTACTGATCCCTGGGGGACACCACTGGTCACTGGACACCAACTGGATGCAGCACCATTCACAACCACTCTGTTCCCAGTCATTCAGCCAGTTTTTAACCCAGAAAAGAGTGCAGTTGTCCAATCCATGAGCTGCCAGCTTTTTCAGGAGGGTGCTGTGGGAGACTGTGTCGAATGTTTTGCTGAAGTCTAGATAGACCACATCCACAGCCTTCCCCTTGTCTACCAGATGGATCACCCAGTCACAGAATGATAAAATTGGTTAGGCAGATGATAAGATTGGTTAGGCAGGACCTTCCTTTCCTAAACACATGTTGGCTGGGCCTGATCCTCTGGGTTTCTTGTACGTGTCGCTTGATGGCACTCAGGATGATCTGCTCCATGACCTTGCAGACACCAAGGTCAGGCTGACAGGCCTATAGTTTTCTGTATCCTTCTTCTGGCCCTTCTTGTGGATGAGTGTCACATTGGCCAAACTCCAGTCATCAGGGACCTCTCTGGTTAGCCAGGACTGGTGATAAATAATGGAGAGCAGCCTAGCCAGCTATTCTGCCAACTCCCTAAGCACCCTAGGATGAATCCCATCCAGACCCTTTCACTTGTTAGGGTCTAAGTGGCACGTAAACAAGTAAACTGTGTTTTGCATGTCACAAGCAGAAGCTTGGTGAAGAGCACTTTCCAATGCTAATGTATGCTTTGTTTTGCATAGAAACATTAAGCACACACATAATTAATAACATAATATCTAGCAATTTAATGTGGACAGTAAGGAAGTAGCTTATCATCTTTTAAAATATATAGAAGCATACCCTTTAGGTTGCCTGCTTTATGTGTTCCATTGAATGCCAAGGGTGACAAATCTACAGTGAAAGAAACAGTAACAAAGATAAAAATTCTTGAACAAGAGAGATACAAGTATCAGTCTGGAGAATAACCTCTCTGTGGCTCCTTTCAGACTATAATAGATTTACTCATCCCAGAGCTGGACTGGTGGTCACCCCACACCAGAACTGTGAGAAATAATCAAGTATACCATAACAGCACTTCAGTCTTACACATTATTGCTTTAATTGTACACAAAATAGAGTGAATAGGTATTGTATCACTACTTCTAGATTTCAATTTTAGCTGCTCTGTGAGTTTAAAAAAAAAAAAAAAAAAGAGAGCGAGAATAAAAAAGACACTTTTCATCCCAGGGTAGGAATCATTTAATCATTTTGCCTGCTTCTGGTCTGGGCCACAGTACCTCAGAAATACCACAGACCAATTTGGCAGAGAAAGAAAAAATAACTCTGCATCTGACTGTAAATCCAGCAGTAATTTAGTTTATCCAAATTGAAATTTCTTCCAGATACTGTTATGTTTAACACTCCCACACTTGCAGAAAATGCCGCAGGCTCTTAAGCAATCGCTTTCCCTGGGACCTTGGCTTTATGTTTCCCCCTGAAGCTGGGCTGTCTGGCAGCACAGCTGCCCCCCTCCCTACACGGGCACTGGGATTGCTCCTGAAAGATTGTACTGGTTCTCTGACTCTTCCTTTAAAATAATTTTTTATGGGGATAGAGAGCACAAGTGTCCCTGCCAGAGCTGAAACATTTTTACACAGCTTTTGTTCGTGGTGCTACCATTCTTAGATGTGCCAGCCAGGGTTTCTCACCTGCAAGCAGGGCAGGAGCTGGGGGCTGAGGGGCTGGGGCAGCCACTGTCCCAGCACACATGCCCACAGAAGCTCCCATGCATCGTTTGCATGCTTGGCAGCTCTTTTTTTTTTTATAAAGAATATACTGCTTTCTGGGCAGGTGATATACCTATGAATCAGCCCTTGGAGGCTCCTGTTTGACCGGTACTACTTTTCCTCTTCCTATATCTTTCTGAAGCTTAATGAGAAGAAGGTTGGAGTGATGCAGAACGCCAGCTGCCCACTCATTCCCTCCTCTCCAGGGCTCTAGCTGTGTTCCTGATGAAACAGTAATGGTGTGGCAGATCCTGTTCCTGGAAGAAGCTGCCTTTCTTGGTGGCTTCGTTGCACAGTTTTCAGGAGCTGTTTACATGGTCTCCCCTCTGCCTTGTGAAGCAATGAACTGCAGCAAGCTTTGAGCATGGTTTGCCAGCCCTTGTGTTGCTGGCAATGCTTGCCATACCTCTTGGTCAGATGTGCATTTAACGTTAAGGGGTAGCCACCCAGGCTGGGCAAGTGTCTTCGTGTAGGCATTGTATGGCATTGATAACACTTCTGTTTTATTTGCCTAAGCTAATTGGATGGAAAATATAAACCTATGCCTTTAAACATGGAGTATAAAACCTGCATTAGTCTGGAACTGGAATAAGCTGTCTACATAATTCTCATCAAAAAAGGCACTCTGCTCAGGTAAAATATATAGATGAGTATATAAGGCAGTAAAAAGCAAAAATCAGAAAAGCACAAGCAGTTCCTTTGCTCATTCATGGCAGCAATTTACTATTCCCTCCCTTCTCCCACCCTGTGTCTGAAACTGAATTGTCCTTTCATGGGAGAATAGTTACAATTTGGTACTCATGTTCAAGTTAGAATGAAAGTTGATAATTTCAACAGTTCTGCAAAAGAAAAAACTTAGAAAAAGTTTTAGATCAGAAATGCCAAAGGAGGAGATGCTGACTGCTCCATCAGTCAGAAGTAATTTCATGTGTTAAAATCAAATTTCCCACTTAGAATCAGCAAGCAAAAATAAAAGTAATAGTTTCAAATTTTGATTTAAAATAACTATTTTGAAATGTTGCTTTGAAACAGTTGTTCTTTAGTTATACTATAGAGAAGATAAAGACCTTTATAAAAATTGGAGTTATTCCTGAAGAGAAATAATACATTGACAGTGCTGTATTTTCCAAAGGAAGAATCTTTCAGCCAAAAAGATGTAAAATTGGAAAAAGAAATAAAGTTACATTGTTAAACCATGTTAAAACACATTTGAAAGTGCCAGTGAATGAAACCAGAACCTGCAGTCTGTCCACTCTTTCTGAAAATGTAATGTAACAGTGGCAACCCCAACTTGCAGCTTGAGCTCTGGTGCAGGTAGAGATTTGGGGTGATGCCGGGGCAAGATGCAATGGTGTTTTTCCAAGTGACCTTAGCCCCAGCTAGTGAATAGCTCCCCTGTCTTTGCTGGTGGCACCCATCCTGGAATCTCATGGATTCAGCTCCAGCTTGCCTAGCTCCAACCTCTCTTGCGGACAGCTCAGGAAGGACAGGTTGAAATGGTTCTCTTCAGATGTGAGCCTAGTAGGGAAGTGTTCCCTACTCACATTTGAGCTTCTCATGGGGAAGAATAAATAAAACCTGGGAACCCTGGAGTTCTGATTGCCAAAATGTGTTGTTGGATACATTTTTATATGCTTCCTACTCATTTAACAACAAATCACGGCGGGGAAAGCCTCTTGCAAAGCTGAAGTGCACTAATTGACATTACTGTGCTTTGGCTTACAAGAAACAGCACTGACGCACTTATGACAAAAATTTGAATTACATTTTAACAAGTGGTAGGGCTCTCTTGGGCAAAAATTTCACTTAAGGACTGTAAAGGGACAGAAGATGGCAGCTCCTCCGGGTAATCATACAAGGAACTAAATTCAAAACAGTTGTAATTTAGCCAAAAAAAAAAAAAAAAAGAGATAGATTCATTGTGACAGTTTATTGTTTGAAGTTTATAAAATGGGGAGAGGAGGAGGCCAAGAGAACAACTAGGGGAAGGACCAGAACAGTTTTTATAGTACATACCTATGAAATATTTTCCCCAATATATACATATGCTGTGACTGTAATTTCATCTTCAAGTTTTGGTAACAAGGTCTTGAGCATCACTGCTAGGGTTACTGCTCTCACGAGAATCCTGAGCAAGTATTAGGAACCTGTGCAGAAATGAGCACATATTGCTCCTTTTGTCCTCTCAACTCTTTTAAAGGAGTCTGGATTAAATTTAAATTTAACATTTCCATATGTTAATAGAATGCATAAAAAAAGGAGAATTTATGTTGGTTCCTATGTTGTTTGCACAGCACTATTCCAGTAAAGCTGTTGATATCAGGAAAATGCATAACTGGAATCACGTTCCTGATGTGATGGTTATTAGAGTAGGTATAGACCCACACAGGCTGGAAGAGGAAATGTTTCTTCAAAATGTAGTGGCTGATCCTACATTTTAATGCTTCCTACTATATATACACTTGTTTTTATTACAGCATAAAGTACTTTTCCATGGTACAATAAATAGAAATACAGCATATGCATGTGTATTTATCACATTTGTGGCTGATATACTTCTTGAGAAAATTAGGAATCGAAGTAGGACTACGAATGCAACAAGTAAATTTAGAACAAGATTGAAAACTGCTATCTGGGGCCAAACTTTGTAAAAGGATTTTATTTGTAAAGATAGAAGGATAAATCTTAAACCACTCAACAGAATTAATTAAGATGAAAACCAAATATAAAACTGAAGCAAACTAAGCCCTAACTCTGAGTCCTTTCCAGCTTGAGGGAGAATTTTGGAGACTGCAATTTAGGCCTTATTCTCAGCAGAATGTACGTTGAGATATAACTTTTTATAGCTGAAGTCCAAGCCCAGGAATAAAAATGTATGTGGCCTGATTCTATATGAATTCATTAATTATATCCGTAGTTATAAAAAAAATTGGAAACAGTCTAAATTTTGAGGAAAACAACCATTATTCAAATCCCACTTTAATGGAGTCCTTGCCAATTTGCCTTCTATAACAGATGTTACTTCTCTTGACAGTTAATTGTGGCCAAGACATTTTTTTCTAGTCAGAAAATTTAATAAATGATAAAAGCCAAAAGGGAGGAAGATGCATGTTTTTGTCAGTGCAAAGGCTTACTTTTCCCCCAAGATGTTGTTGGTTGCACATGAGGTTGAGTGTTTAGCCATATGCATGTGCAGACGCGCACACACATTTGCCTTGTTCTTCATGCACGTTCATGAGCTTAGGACTCATTCATTTACATTTTTCCTCTTCTAGCTTGCTTCTTTTTTTGTCTCCTGAAAAGTCTGTTTTCTCTCTGTCTTTCTGTTCTGCTTATGAGGAATCCTCTTGGCCAGATTGAAACATTTTGTCTGTGTTAGATCTGATGGCCCCTTCTGTCCTCCTGTTCCAGGGGCAACTTTACATCTCAGTCCTTGGCTCTCTTCTATATGCCATCCAACATCTTTCCTAGAAGGAAAGGTGCATGCTGCTCTATACGGCAGAGTGCTTCAAATCTGAAGCCCAACTTTTGGAAGATAGTTATCAGACTCTTCCACTCAACATCAAAACACCTTTAGTAAGAACTTGCTACTAAACTGGCATCGTAGCCATTGTTTGGAAGAGATGGGAAACTATCATTACATAATAATTTACTAATACATAATTTTCCTTCTCAGAGGTTCTAAGCAGGTAATTACACCTTTGTGACAGCAGCAAGAATTTTAGCATGGTATAGTACTTCGTGGAAGTAAGCAAAATTGCCACATATGTTGTATTTTATTAGGGTATAGTTATCACAGCCAATCACAGAGAAAAGCACTTATTTTTAGTGGGCAATAGTTACATAAAACAGAACTGAAAAGCCTAGAGGAATGTTCCCCATAAAGGGAGTCCTTTCACTACACCCGTGTGCTAAAATTTTTCTCTGCTATTGAAAGAACAACCAATTCATATGTTTTTCCCTCTTAAATCCGTAAAAGGATCCATGACCTTTAAGTACAAACTGTCTTCAGAAAGCTTGCCTTTTCTGAGCCAATAGTCTGTCTATCTTTTAGTCTTCTCCAGTGGCCTTTTAACAGGTCTAACAGCCACATGCATACAAGAAGTGTACAGAGGATGAAAGCATCTTGGCCACAGTTCCATGAGAAGACTTAAAATATCATCAGACATACCAAGGAATTGAGATATTTTTCCGGAAACCATTGGGAGACAGGTACAACGAGGGGTAAAGGTAAAAGCAAATTTCAGATTTCAGATTTACAGAGACATGTGACTTTCATCATCATGATTTGCTCATCTGTGCTGAGCCATCAGGATGCTTCTGCCCAGGCTTTGCATGTGCAGGCTCTGAGAACAAGATGCTGCCAGCGGTTTGCAAGAGTGACTAGAAACCCTTTTGGACAAAATGATCTGTGTAAAAGTAAGGTGTTATTCTTACTAGTAATACTTTTCATATTCCCTTTGTTACAATCACAACATGACTGAAGAGACAAGAATAAACTTGATACTTGCACTGCAATATAATAAAATTGAAGATAATTTTCCATAGAAGGAAAGATGTTTTCTTTTCCATGGAAAGAAACATTTTTTTCTTTACTGATGGCATAGAAAAATACCAGCTGTTCAGCCTGCCACCAACTCTGCACTGCTGTGTTACATGGGAAGGAGACAATGGTTTCAAGAACTTTGAAGCCTTTAATTTATCTAAGAAGCCCATTTTGCATTATTTGTAATTTTGCACATCTTATAGCTTGTCATAACCTCAACTGTATTTGAATCCTGTTTCCGTGAGTGTTAAATATAGCCTTCTTAAATAAGTGGCAATTCCCATATTTTATGCAGTGACAAATTGCAGTTTGTCAAAGTAAGGGTATTAAAGATATGAAATGACATTCATGGTAGGCTGGTGAAAACAGGTATCTTTGTGTTTCACCCCTTTGAGGGGTTCAAGCAATATTTAGTCCATATGTAAAGTGTCAGTAAAGACAAGAGAGAACAAGAGATAATTTGATGTCATGTAATGGGCACAATTGTGTTATTCCTCTTTGTGCCAGTTCCATCAGTTCAGTGTGCCTTGGGTACTGTTTGAGAAGACAGTCTTTGCCCCAAAGGTTTTGTCATCAAAGCCAGTCTTATTCTGATTTTTTTTTTTTTTTCTGGAACATTATAGTTGAGAACAAATTCTGCTGCCAGTGATGCAAATAGTTTTTCTTGATTTCACCGGATAAGTGCTGAGCATATAAAGTGAACTAAATTTATCAGGCTTTGGAAGTGTTTAACTCTAAATTGTCTTATTCTATTCTGCAGTTGTGCATACAAGGAGCCACCAAGAACTGTGATATGCTTACAATATTACAATTTAGGAACTACTGAACCAAGTTTTTTCCTTCAGTATGCCGAGGCAACAGATTTCACTTTCTCTGGCATAGGTGAGATCAAGGAAAAACTTTGTTTGAAATTTGTAAAAAAATCACCAACCATCATGGACATCATAGGTGTGGGCCTGCATTAAATGAAAAAAGCCAAACCAAACCAGGCTTGCACATAATTAAGCTCAAAGATGATTCTAAGTAGTATAGCACATCTCTACTGCATATTGCCTTATCTTGTTAATGTCAGCCTGAAAGCGTTCCAGGCAAATCTGTTCAGAAAAAGAGCACAGTATGTACGAATCTCTCTAATCTAAACGAGATGGGCTGCTTCTTACAGGTATGCAGCTTCTAAGGCATGGAACATATGCTGAATGAGGAAAACAAAATAAATCGTGATCATGTAGCAATCAGCTATCTGAATAAACAAGGATGTTGTGGACAAAAGCCCTTCATCACTTGAATGATCACAAAGAGCACAAATTAAGCCTCCACTTTCAGAAGGTTTTATTAATGTATTCTGGCAGGTTTTTTTACCTCTAATGACATTGTTTCTATCCAACAGAAGTACTATTCTGGGGGACATGAGACACACTGTAGCTCATGCAGACAACACACAGAAGTCTTAATAAACTAATAAAAAGTCTTAATAAACTGTGATTATAACAAAATATCTTGATAAAAAAACCCTAGACCCCTAACCACCACCCA
>VWZY01008424.1:324323-380895 GCA_013399075.1 Chloroceryle aenea | reverse complement strand
TTTTTTTTTTTTCTTTCCATACTGTTCAGAATCCTGCAAGGATACCTGTAAGCCACCTGTTTCTGCTTTGCCAATGTTAAGGCCACAGTCCAACAATATGTTAAGCCTGTGCTTCATTCTAAACATCTTAATGATTTGATGGTAGTAGCCAGTAGTGTGGCTGTTTGTCTGCTTTGATTTAAAGACTTCCTTAAATGCATTGCTGACTTTGGCCTTCTCTACCACAGGTTAATACATTATGATTAAAAATTAATAAGTTCAGTTGTATTGTCATCCACAAAACTCTGTCAATCCATTAATATAAGGCTCTTCTCGTCAGTATGTTTATTCTTCCCCATCTCCCCCTTAAGCCTGGGTGGGAGATAACTTTCAAGTTATAAATCATAGAATCATAGAATAGATTGGGTTGGAAAAGACCTCCAAGAAAATGGTAGAGGTATTTCAGTTAAAGGTCTTATATTAAGAACGTCTTGCACTTAGTGACTTTTCCTGTGAAAATATAAGCTAGACATTGATGCTCTTAAAGTAGTTCTCTGATGTCTTGCTTACACATCTGCCTTTTTGTCCTACTCTGAGTCCGCAAGCCGAAGTCAGTGTGTTTCAGTCTGAAGATTTTCCTGCACTGGGGGAATAAATCCTGGGAGTAATAGTTACACACTCTTCATGTCCTCCATTTGAGCTGTGGTGACAGTTAGAGCTACAGCTATTTGCTGCAGTTTGATTACAAATACAAGATTCTGTGAGCCATGGGTGCCAAGAAAATCATCCATCAGCTTGTCGGTGCTTTTCTGACTGTGGAAGTCTGATTGCTTACAAAAAAAATAAAAACATTTGTAAACATATGGCCATTGTGTTTGATTAATCTGTTCCTTCACATTCCTTGGCAAGGAATGAAGGGGTCATCAGACTGAGCATAGAGAAGTCACTTCTGGTTGCCCTTCAATTTGATATCTAGTAATCACCATTAATGTTGTGTGCATCTTAATTGAATGTTTTATATTGCAAAATGAATCAGTATGATTAGCACTTCTCATGCTAGAAATGGCTCAGTAGAAAAAGAATTGTCTGAAAAATGTTTTTGACAAGGTTTTTTGAGTGGTAGAGTGAGGGACTAAAACAAAAGATTACTGTTGTGAGAATCGATTTGATCAGTGGTGCTAAGGGTAAACAGAAAATCATCCCATTCCTGACACTTGGGTGTGGGCAGGGTTAATAACAGGAGTATTCTTCCACAGTGCTCTTCTGGCTGAATAAGCCCAGGGTAACCAAATGTAGGAAGGTGCTTTGATTGACAGTTTATTCATCAAGGCATTGATTGTTTCCTGCCATTCAGCTTGAAGATAGGTTGTGAGTAAAAGAAAAGTGTCTAATTAAAATTCCTTTGTGGTGTGATTGCCCTAGAAAGGCATGAAACCAACAGTTGAGATAGCAGAAGAAAAGTTATGTTTTCCATAATTTCAAAGTACCTGTTTTGCATGATCAATTTAGAAACTCAATTCTGGAGTTTTGTTCTTCAATACAGTTACCTTGGTATAGCTGCCTTATGAAGTTTCAAGGCAGGCACATACTGCTGCTTTCTTTTTGGCTTTTGGCTGACAGCTTTGTGTTTTCTAATGACAACTTGCCAGGGGACGGCAATGTTATATCTAGCCTTCTCTTGAGATAAAGACTAGACAAACCAGGGAATTTAGTCTAGTTTTGGCTGAGAAATTGAACTTTAATTGTTAATGGCTCCTTCACTTTCCCAGAAATTCACCCATATGCTTAGGAGTGGAAGGGAGCTTAGCTGCTTTAGCTGTCTGAAGGGTATAAGCTGTGATATAGACAGCAATTTCTCTCACAGCAGTTCTGTGAACAGCAGCATTTGTGAAATGTTAATTAACACTGAAGACTCACCCACTCCAAAAAGTCAGCGTGCTATAGTTCAGTCTGGTTGTGGCTGCTCACCTTCTGCACTGGGCTGCTAGCAATTTTGTGTCCAACATTCTCCATAAGCCAAATATTCTCTACGCTGTGGGCGTCTCTTCCTGTGTTACTCAAAAAAGAATTACAGTGTCTGTTTTCCAGCATTCCTATCTCCCAAAGTAAGTGTTGTGCTAACTAGACTGTCACAAGGGTAGTAAAATCTCAAATGTCTTCTGTGAAGAGGGCTTTTAAAGCATAAATTAATGCTGAGCAACCACAACTTTTTATCCTTTATTAGCTTGTATTGCTCATGGTGTAATCTCCTGTAAGTCAGTAAATAAAACCTCTTCCTAGTAAGAACTCTAAATTGTATCTTGAAGAATTTCATGAGAGTTGAAAGGCATTATATTTCAAAGTACTGAGATACAGCTACGACACCCTCACAGGAGAGAGAAAGAGCTGTTGAATATATATAAAGAGCACTAAAGAAAAGTTGACTTTTTTCCCCATGAATTACTAGTTTCTATTCTTTAGCTGGCAATGGCCATATTTTTCAATGCAATAAAATAGAAGGATACAGACCCATGAGAGCAAAAGTGATTGTAACTATATTTAATATGAGCATTTGCATATTCCAGATGATAAAAGGATCAAATGAGACTTCTTTTGGATAGGTATAAAAGGATTTTTCAATATTGTGGTCATTAATTCTGAATTTTTACATCAAAACCTCAGAATTCAAGCAATTTTTCTTCATGTCTGGGTATTTCTAGAAGTTGGCTTCAGCTTCATTGAAGTAAAATGTTGTGGAAATAAGAGCTGTATGGGTTGAGATAGTGAGAAAAGTCTGTTAGGTTTTACAGAAACAAGGACTGGTGAAGAAAATAAGTTACTGGCTACTATATTTCCTCATTAAAGCACTGGGCTGTAGAGAGTCTGTACTCTAGAGCAGGATCACTTCTGAACTTTTGTTGTAATACCTCCAGGAGGATGAAAGTTGACCACAAACCATAATACTTCTAGTTGTACAGGGGCTCTGCTACAGCTATATACAGATACAGCCACCTTCACTGGCAGGCAGGACTGTGCACAGACCTGCTGTGAAGTCTTTACTTAAAGAAGGTGTAGAAATCCTCCCTGGTCAGCGAGAGAGAGCACGAGTCATAGAAAGATCTGGAGTTAGCAGAGTCTCTAGAAGTGTCTAGAAATTATTTTCATTTACTATTTTCTTAATGGAGGGTGGACTTCAGTCACAAATGTGGCAAACAAATAATTTCATTACATTTGAGAACAATGTGAATAACTCTGGTGTGATTTATTACGTGACATTGAAAGCAATTTTGGTTTAATCAGAAATCATAGGAAATATGTAATTAAAAAGTTCTCAGAATGTATGGGTTAAAAATGTCAAATAGAATTGGTTAGTAACAGCTTCATTTGTCTACTTCTGTACTTGGAGTTTTATGGCAGGGCGCAATCACATGTACAGCTCAGTGATTTATAGAACTGCGAGCAGACACTAAGGAGAAAAAGCTTTTAAAATAAAGACTTCTATTATATCATTTATGTAGCTATGCACATAAAGGCAAAAAAAATATGACTGAACAGATAGATTTTAGGCCTGAACTTGGAAGTGTCCAAGCTTATACTCTTATAGACATAAGAATTATAGAAGGAAAGATTTGATAATAAATTTGGAGAAACACTATATCTTGATGTCACTTCAAAACTGCTATTAATTCTGATGTCAAATTGCCTTTTCCATCCCTTCCTTAACTAATGAGGAGTTTGGTCTTTAGCTAGTATTTGGTTTAGTTTGTGTTCTAGGTGAACAAATACACCTGCATACACTATAGAGGTCAGGGAGAAACATATGTTATTTAATAAAATACAGGCAGCAAAGTTTTTAATAAATAATTTATGTAAAGTATTTTTGTGGTAGTGAAGGCAATACCCAGCTCTGACCAGCACAAATCAGTGTGGCAATGTTGGTTTGAAAGAACAGGGTTGATTTACATCTGCTGCAGAAGTAATAGAGCCCATCATCTGAGTTGTAGCATCAGCTCTTGCTCCCATCTAGTAGCTGGGCGGAATAGAGGTGTAGTAACATGGGCACTGGCAAGCTGGTACCCAGCTCTTCACACACATGGGAAGGAACTGTGAGGGAATATTGCTGCCTACTTGTTCCAAGTTATGTGGACCTTCTACCACACCTGTCTGCTGGTAGCGAGCTGGGTATGAACTATTCTAGATGTCTGTGCTGCCATCGGCAGTTGTGTCTCTGTCAGAAAGTTCTGGTGAAGCTTTTAAGCTGGAAGAGATTTTGCTAATGACAAAAGGGAACGTGAAGAAGCAAAAAATTGTAAATAATGCTTCTAGAAGACAACTTCCACAGCAAGCATAATCTTACAGGAGTATCAGGTGATCTTTTGTCTAGGTACTTCCATGTGCAAGTAGGTACTCTAGCCTTTCATCTCAATTTACTAAAGCATGCAATGTTGTTATGTTTTTTTACTGACTGATATCTAGTAACTGACTCAGTAATACTGTCCTGTTACTAGATCAGAGTTCCTAAGAGTGTTGCAGGGCACAGTATGTATTTATTATGGTTTCTATAAGTAATGCTGCAAACATTACATTGCTATTCCAACTACTAGCTCAAAGGAGGGAAAACTTGGGGTACCTCTCCAGCAGGGACTTGAATGATGTTAGCTAAATATCTATGTACTGAAACTAAATAAGCTTCTGCCATACTTTCTTCCAAATTCTTAAAGAAAAACCAAACCCAAACAAACAAAATACGCCAATGATGTGTTCAAAGGCTGGTTGACTCTGAAATGTGGATTTTAATTGAGAAGGAGTAGGAAAGAGATTTTTGCTTTTTAAATTACTTTTAGCAGCAATATTGGGTAGGAAGCTACCTGAGAAACTGTGGTAATACTCTTTGTAAACCAGGAATAAGACCAACTTATAAACCTAGCTCCTGTTAGTGGCTTTATGTTAGGAATTGGAGGTATTGCTGAATATTCTATAGGGTGGATGACTTTCCACTTGCTTTAATGCTTCCTTTCACTAGAAAATCTGTAACTTTTTGGCCTAATTCTATATCCTGATGAGTGTTGCCTCACCACCTGGAAAAGTCCTTGCCTGTCTCCTGGGGTAAAATCTCCTGGGAGATTGCAGCTGAGGAGAGAAACAGCCATGTCTTGCCTAGCCCAGGAGCCTGAGCTGCACTGGAGGCTGCTGCTTTCTGCTATGCAGTGTAGCATGCTGAGTGACTGCCTTGCAGCTGGTAAAACCATTGTGTTGTTCAGATAGCCCAAGATGAAGTAAGTTTTATTTTGGCACTGTGTTTTTGAGGCAAGTAGTAGGAAGAATTGGCAGAAACAGCCTTTCGAAGCTATTGTATGAGGAGAAGCTATTGTGTTTCCAAGTATAATATCTAAATTTTCTAAACCTCAGGAGCTACTTCAACCATGGGGACTATTTTGTGTGGCATAAAACCAAGTGTGATTCCTTCATATAATGTACAACGGGTGGGCTTTTACAAGGAGTATTTGTAAAAAATCGTGATATTAATACACCTGTTACTTCACTTACATGATGAATTACGGGTTATGCTAATTATAAAGCAATTTATCTTTCTTATTTAGAAATCCTCATTTCTAAGTTATTGTGAGTCTTGCAGCAAGCTACTGGGAGACTTCTTTCTTTTCAGCTAATTAATAAAAACTGCAGTATTTCCAGAATGTATGTTCTTTGCTTGGCTTTTGTTAGATTAATAATTTAGGAAATACGGTTGAGTGTGTTTAATGCAATTTTCTTCTCTTTCACTTAAAAATGTTGTTCTGGTATGTAAAAGAAAAAAAACACTTTTATTCTTGTTTATGTGAAATGAATCACATTTTCCCCCACTTCAGGATGATCTAATGCTGCAGCAAAATAAGGTGGGGAGGAGGTTTGAGCAGCCAGGTTATTCAAGCATTACTGTAAGGTTTGAATGGCCAATGGAAAATAATTGCTTTTCACAGCTTATTTCTTTGAACGTAGTTTGCATATCACCATAAACTTTATCTGATGAAAACTTGGCAACAGTGCTGGGGAAGGTCTGGATGGGCTTGCTCTGGAAGTAATGGTGAGATGTGAGGACAGCTGGGGAAGCAAAGCCTGCTCTTGCATTGCCTGTCCCCATACAGACACTGCAGAACTGCTGTAGTTTGGGCTGCAATCTGCTCCTTTGCTGCTGTGTATACTGTGTGGCATTGGGGTGATTCAGGTTCTGTTGTACTGACAGGTAGGGGCATCTGGGTCTTGCTGGATTTCCTGGCCTGCTGCTCTTGTCCTTTTCCTAGACAGTGTTTCTTCACTGTGTGCAGATTCCATGAGCTGCATAGAAGGGTGGAAGTCTGTGGCTGCTCCAGTCACTGCTGTGGAGCCTGTGAAGGGTTGATATGGGCCACTGTGGCTGTCAACAGGTGACTTTCCCTTACATGCCTGATGGGCTCCAGAGCAGATCATGGCACTAAAAAGATAAGGAAGGAAGGAAGGATGCGGCCATCCACCCACCAGCAGCCGGGCTGGATTAAACATTACATAAAATGAGTCTGTTGCTTTCTGCTGGAAATAGAAACAAACAGTAAGTAAGAGCATAACATGGTAGATACTTTGAGCATTAGCAGTGGCTTGTAGTGGAGGATACCTTTTCTTTTTCCCTAGACACCATTGGGCACATGATCTCCTGCTGTGGGCTGTATGCTCAGCACCCAAAAATTGTCATTTGGGGAACAAGCATTAAGTATTTGGAAACTATACCAGGAATTACACTGCCTGGTATGTAAATTATGTGTTAAGTAGTTCAAATATTTAGTTAAAAAAAATTAAAACCCTCACACTTTCACAAGTGGAATAGAGAGCAAAATATTCAGGTAAAAATAATTTATGATAGTAATTATGGTATAAACTAACTTGTCAGCATCTAGTTGTTCAAATTCCTTCTTCCTCACTCCAGGCTTCTCAAACCTGTAGGGAAATCACTGTAAAAAATACCCCTTCTGCCTGCTATGTTCATCAGAATAGGATACTAGATGTGAACACTTAACTGTGTAATGAAAAAAGGATCTCATTTGCAATGATCTGGAGTTTCAAGAGGTCAACCAGTGTTCTGATAACTAAGCTTAATCTTTAGTGGCAACATCTAATATTAATTACTACTGCTCACACCTTTCACCATAAAAATCTAACCGTTTATGCACATAATTATGAGTCATCTAATAGCTCAACAGCTTTATTTTTTTTCCACTGAGTGCATTTAATTTTGTTTATTATGGGCAAAGGTGATTCGGAATAAATCCTGACAGTTTGAGTTATTCCCGAGCTTTTACATTTAATGGAAACAGAGTGTGAAAGCCCTTTCTGTGCTCTGTCTGTGGGAAAGGGGGATCTGACAGTAGGAGAGCTGATATCACCACTAGTGGAAGTGACAGCATCGCAGGGTGGGATAGGCACATGGTGCATAGCTCTTTTTGCATCAGGATCCCTTCACGAGCAGGCAAATACTGGTACCCTCTCATAGCACATCATTATTTTAAGTACTTCTCTGGCCTGGCTGCCTTACCATAGATAAATAAACTAAGGGCAGGTCTGAGGGGCAATATTAGCTGTTCTGATAAGTGTGCAAGATTGCTGGTGTTAACTGGCTTTACACCAGGGTTTTCTGCAGACAACATATAGTCAATAGATGATCAGACATCTCCTCCCCCAACCATCTGTTGATATCTCCAGGTAAGCTGAGATCTGTATGGTAAATGTAGATGCAGCATTCAGAAAATAAGCATGGTTTGGTTGAGCTCTTCCTCATTGTCACAACAATCTTGCAGAGCAGTGCCTGAGGTCTATTGCTTGCTAGACTTAAGATGAAATGTTCAGTTTTGTGGGACAAGCATGGCTAACAACTGGGATAGTGGATTTATCACTGCAAAACTGGGAAGTGATCACAGTCATTTCACACAGGCTACTAAATGAGCAGCAGCTGAGTGAAATAGTATGAACTTGGGATTTAAGGGGTGGGAAGTCAGTTTGTAGCCATTGAGAAAAAAAACATAAATGAAATACTGGCCACTGAAGGAGGTTAGTGGGAGACTGTGCAAGCCCCAAGGAATGCCTTATAGGGGAACGGTTATTGCAGGCAGCTCAGAGATGATAGGAGTTGCTCAGCAGCAGGGAGAAGATGAAAAGCATGGATGAACATCCCTTGATAGGGTTGTGACTATGAAATTGCAACTGCTTCCATTACTATCTGAATACTATCAGGCTGGAAAAATTCTGTTCTGNGCTCTCAGTGCCAAAGGGAAGAGTCCTCCTCATCAGTTCATGACACTTTTCATTCTATAAGATAGTTTTATAAAACCTGGTTGATATCTAAGTTGTATCTAAGCTTTCTGGACCTCAGGCTCTTGTGCAAGGAGACTGCATGACAAGGGGAGAAATTCTTTGTAGTCCTTACCCTGTAATAGCAAAAGTTAGTCTGCAGGAAATGGTCTGATACTGAAAGCAGAAGGTGTCTCAGCAAAAGCCTTCTGTGGCTAATATTCTGTCATTTTTTTTAGTGAGACAAACCAGTTTTCCTGGTATTACAGCTTCATTGCTGCGCCTTGTGGAAACAGACTGCCCTTTAGGTTCATACAACATAAAATTAGTATGAGAGCGCACCGCTAAGGCAAAAAAGTCAATATAATTATTGCTGTGGTTTGGGAGATGCTTTTTTTTTGGACATAAACGGTTGCCAGTGGAGGGAAGTAATTTATAAAAACTATGTGGAGAATAATAACATTAAAATAAAGATAGATGTGTTCCTGCTTCTCCTGAACTTTACATATGCACACCATGAGCCAACAGAGGTGCTAAGAGTTGCTAAACCCCAAAAGGGCTGTTCAACATCTATGTGGTTTGTAAATGACAAGTGTGTGTGTGTGTGTAGATAATGAGGACAAATTTATTCCAGTAGACTGCACTAACAGGGTTCACCGTCTGAAAACAGGGTTCATGGAATCAAATGCAGAGCACTAGTGTCATTAAAGGCCAGGGACTACTGCTAGTGGAGGGCTATGGATCTGGGAGCTGTAAGAGCTGGCTAGTCTTGCAGGGGGTGGGGGAACAAGGAGTTGGTCTGCACAGAACAAGGTCAGATTGTCACCAAGGGAATGAGGGTCACTTCTGCCTTTGATCTGAGGGCAGTATAAAGCAGGAGCATCCTGCTTCATACTGTCTCTCCTCTAACTGGTGTATCACAGCTGCCTAAATCAGGAATGAAAATGGGATAATTGGTTTCTTTTTAGGCTATATTGACTCCCATTGAATATATCCTGACTAGAACCTGAGGGGACGTTGAGGTTATTTTCCTACAGTTTCATCAACAATATCTTCCTACAATACCAAACTGCACATGTTTTTCCTGGGAAGGGTTCATAATAGTACCTGATTACATTCATTTGTCCTTAGAGTTCTCCTCTTGGAGTGATCTGAGGTCCCTGAAAGTGAAAGTACAGGAATTAAATATAATATTTACAATCATCCATGATCATTCAGAAACAATCTCTGGAAATGAATTTGTTAATTATCTGCCTTCATCATATTAAATTTTGGGATATAATAATTCTGAAATGATTGTGCATCCATCATTCACATTTAAACTCTATATATCTGAACTCGTTCATTTGAACTGCATATGTTTGCATGGTCTCTTATTTTGGGTAGGAGTTTAAGGTGAAATCTAATCTGCTCTGATGGGGATATATAGAATCCAAAGATAATGCAGTTAATGAGGTCAAATCTTTTTCACTTTTAGGATTGCATATTTGAAATCTGATCAAGAATTTCAATGATGGCAAACAAAAATTCAATTAGAGCTGTGTGATTCTTTTCTCTAAAATGTCAGTTAACCCTGCACATGGGAAGCATTCCTTATAACCCTGTGTAGGATCTGAGCATAGGGTTCTTTCTCTGTGCAGAGAATGGACTGAGAATGGACTGATTGCTATCAGCACAGTTTCAGGAAGTTTAAATTTTGTTTTCAGTGCCACAACACTTACAATAAAGGCAACTAATTTGGTCCAGTGCCTTAAGAAATTTCTGTTGCAGATGCACAGGAAGAAAGGACAACTGCAAGAAATGCTGTAGTTAATCTCCAAGGAAAGCATGGTCTTGTAGATATATCTACTTGTAAAAGAAGCCATGTGGTCTAATCATTAGAGGCCAGGATAAGAGCTTTGGACACCCATATTCTAACAAGAAAGCTTGTTAGGTATATTTTATGATATATAAAAGGAGGAATAATGGTGTCAAGCTGTTTATATGTAATTGGATAACATCTGGTGGGCAAAAGGCAATCAGCATATAGCAGCTAAGCAGTATTTTAAGTATTACAACTGGGAAGGAAAGCAAAATATTTTGACCTTGAAGATCAAGGCATGATTTTTGCATGATGATGGTAGTAGCTGTAGTTTATCAATTACCTTAAATAACTTTTCTCTCTCAAATATACTCAAACACCTAACTGTAAGCACCTCTTCTGGAGCAGTGAATCTATTGGAATGGTTCATCAGTGTGATTTGTTTCATATTCTCTGTCAACCAGTCATCTCATTATTGACCTTTACATATTGTTTGTTACTCTTTTTTTTTTATCAATCTTTGTTGAGTTGATTTCCAGTTGGGTACCAGAATAGCTCCTTGGTAGGAGTGTGGTTCTCCTGAGATTGAGAACCTCAGAGAGAGACCTTGCCAGCACTCCTCTGCCTGTAGGACTTGGTGAAACTGGATGTTCCAGTCCTGCTGCAGGTATTCTGACTGTCTGAGTGTTCATCAGGAGTGTAAGGAGTGATATTAACACATCCTTCTCCTGCAGTAGAAGGGCAAGAAGTGCTTTGTCTCCTGCTTTGGGGTCAGGGTCACTCTGTGCAGCAGCTGGGGCTGGCAGCACAATATCATCTGGTCTTGCACATCTCCTCTGGAGCAAGACCTGGCCCTTCTGAGGAAGATCATTTCTCTCCCTTGCACCCAAGTTCTGTCTTTGCACAGCAGTGAAGAGAAGGTCACATCCTCCTTTCTAAATGCTCACACTGAGGTTTTTCAGGTGGAACAGTACTTGCGCATGCTGTTGACATGACAATAAGCTAGATGATGCCACCACAAGGGACAGAGCTTTTTAGAGGGGGAGGGAGATCCCCAATGTATAGTGAATGCTGAGGGTCAAATATTTCCTCAGAATTTTTTTCGCATTAAACCCCTGTGAGGACATTCATAATCATGTTTGACTACTCTGAATAAAGAGGTAGGGAAAAGAACTGATCCTGGTATGAAGGTATACAGTGTATTGAAGAACATTAAAGCAGAGAGACCAAAATTGGGCATTTGAAATAAGTCTCTGTATCATCCACATAAAAGCATATATGTCTGAGGGAGTGCTTGTGCCATCACTTTTTTGTTCACTGTTTTAATAAAATAAACCTCCCCCAAAATTCTGAAAACAGTGTCTTTTCTCAAGGAACATTGCACTTCAGTTTAAGACACTTCAGTTACTTGACCCTGCAGTAAGGCTCTGTAAGACAAAATGATGACATCATAATTATTTTTCTTGTGTAATAAATGGTGAAGTTGGTAACACAGGACTATGAGACTTAACTGCAGACCAAGGAGAATGAACAGCTGGCTTCTCAAAGAAAAAAAGAAAGGATCTTATTCAACCACATATATCTTCAATAATAACGGGGAAACACAGAAAATTACTGTCAAAGTAAATTGCATTTTGCATGAATGCCATCTCCTTTCATATTTGCCCCAGCATGATAATCTTTCTTTATTTGGTGCTGTTGCCCTTTTCTCTTTTAGAGACCTTTTGTGAAGTCTTCTTCTGTATTTCAGGTATCATTAAAATGACTTAAAGTGATCAGGGATGTGGTAGACCTGACATTTATTTTTCATTATTAGCATAAAGAGACATCTATATTTCACACCTGCTGCAATTGTAAAAATGTATTTTCTTCATTTATGAAACAAAATATGCTCTTTACGTAGTCAAACAGAGATGAGAGGCATCTCTTTTTGGTAATCTCTATATAGTCTCAATGATTATTGGATCTGACGGCAAAGAACCAATGATGTGGTTTTGATGCCAATTCACAGTTTCTGTGCAGTTTCTGGGAAGGTTATCTGCATAGTATTGAAAATGGAAGTGTGGAAGACAGATACTCCATAAATGTTTTTTCACAGAATCATACCTACACTGCTGGGCAGTACAACCTCAGATATTGTATCTCCTCTAAATTGAGCAGTTTTAGTGACCAATATAGTAATGCTCACTAAAGGTTAATCTAGAACAAACGGAAAAGAAGACACTTCCAGCCATTTAAACACCCTCTGGAAAAGTACTTCAGTTCAAATTTTGGGTGGCTTTAAAGATGGAAAGTTTCATATTAATTCAAACAGATGAACTACACTTTGCAGAGCATTCTTTCCCCTTTTCATCCCTTTTGTAAGTCAGCATTACTTTTAAAATATATGCATAAGTACATTTTAAAAAAATGCAACAATTGCAATGAATCTAATCTGAAACTCTGTCAAAGTGCTCTTCTTAAGTAGTTTATAGTCTTTTTCTCATGCAGGCTGTTTTTTTTTTTTTTTTTTTCTCACCAAAATATCTGTTTTGAAATCACATTTTGACACTCTTGGCAAGATGGGCTACAGCACAACAGCAGAATCAGCTGGTTACAACTAAATCATTCCTCTCTAAACTGTAGTGAGGTAGGTTAGACAGTCTCATCTAACAAGACAGGGAGAAGCTTGTTGTTCTTTTCTGTGTTTGGTGGAAGATAGAAACTACCTAGTCTAATATTATAAGGAAGGCTATTTTCTAAGCAATTCCTCCTGTTCAACAATAACTGACTTCAAGGAATTGTGGTATACTGTACTGCAAATGAAGATGAGGACTTTCTTTTGTGTGTTTTGTATCTGGAGATTTGTTGTGATCTCCTTAGATATTAGGGAGTCAGACTCTAAGTCCTCTAAGTCCCTTAGGTTCTGCTATGACTTCTCCATCCTACAGCGTGTCACAGCTCTTCAGACTTGCAAAGGTTTCCATAGTACTAGCTGTCTAACTTGACACATTTGCCTCTCATGACACACCTTGATTGTCTCTACAGTTTGACAGACTGCACAATACTACCTGAATACCTACTGATAAAATAAGATAGGTTGGTAATTTGGTAATGTATTGTAAATCCATCAATTTGTTGTTTAAAAGTTTAAGTAATTTGTTAAAAGCTTTTTGATTAATAGTAGTTAACAGCTTGTATGTATGAATATTATAGTGCTGAGTGGCTGAATTCCAGGTGAAATGATTGACTGTGTTCTGGGGATGCACATATGTTCCTGGGTGCATATAAATTATTGTTAGTCATGCAGTTTCAGTAATAGGATTATTTTCAGTGATATCTCTCCCATTTTAATGTCTTCACTTTTCAGTCTGATTCTAGACGTCCAAGACTGTCCTGTCTTGCATCGCTCCCTTTGTAGTTATTCCCTTGTTCTCTTTCATGTAGCTCATACCTCAGGGACAATGACAATAAAAAGAATGAAAAGAAAATGTATTTTGATGTATTGGTGAAAATAGCAGTCTGAACAAAACAACAACAACAAAAAACCCCTTACATTTTAAGCAAGTAAAAGGTCTACTTTGACTTTGTTGTGACAAGGCAATTGGGCTTTTAGGATGTTTTGACAATTGCTCAACAGCCACAGAGGTAAAACTATTTAGATGTCTGTCTTCTGTTTGCTTCAATTGGAAATAGAAGTCCAGGCTATATGGTGAAAGAAACTGGTCTCTAAACTGTTTGCACAATTTGTTCATCAGGATGTAGGCCTCTATATCATTTGACATTCAGCGTAACTGGTGTTCTTTTGTTACAAAAATGTTTCTTGAAATTTTATTTGAAGGTACCAAACATTACTACATGGTCTTACTTTACCAAGTATGTTGCAGCTGCTCTCGTTGTTTTGCTAGCACAAGTAGCCCACCTGTCGTCTCTAGCGCATCCCAAGAGATCCATGTGAACACTAATCTTCTAGGTCAAGGCCAGAGCCAAAGAGTTTCACTGAGAATGCTGCATGGTATTAGATATCACCTTGAGTGCTTGATTATTTATTACCAGGAGTTTTGACATTTAATGTAAAATGGAACAAAATTTGAGGGGAGCAATTTAATACCAAGCAGCACATGAGAGAGAGAATCCAAATGTGGCATCAGTTCAGTTTTGGCCCCAACCTCTGACTTGGGCAACAGATCTTTGGCTGCAGCCCACATATAAAGGCTATTCAACACATATTCCTGAAAAACAAACCAAATGTTTTTGGTTCACTGACAGTGATAGCTGTGGAATGCTCAATTATCTCAATAAAGCAACCAAAAAGGCAGCAACCAGGCATGTCTTCTGCCATTTCCTATGCTCATGAACCTCAGCTAGGATTTGCCAAAGCCACCTTTAGAGATAAAGATGTCCTAATGTCCTTTCAGGATTTGGCCTCTATGCTCAGACTAGAATTTTGTGGGAAGGATGCCTGTCTTCCATAGCTCAGCCTCGACCATCCACTTACTTCACACAGGTTCAGAGCAGCTGTCAGATAGTAACTGCTTTCATCTACCAACTCTCTCCCTCTGTTATTTGCACATTACTGTCATTTCTGCCTCTCCTCTTATGTGAAGCATATCAGCTTCTGGATGTTCAGAGCTGTTTCTGCATGCAGATCTGGAGTAGTTTTTGCTATCAGAAATCAATATTTTAAATGATGTTTTCCCCAGAAGATTATTATCATTGTAAAATCAAAATATTTTGCAATTCTTGAAAGCTCAAAGAATATTCTGTGTATGAGCTGACAGGAAACCATAATCAAATTGTCAAGCAATTGCACCTACTGTGGCAAAGTGAGAATGTTAGATTACATGTGTCAGCATGTGAAGATAAAGACTGCATAGTGAACAGCACACTGAAGGCTTGATAGGAGATGGGAAGTTTAACGCTGTACACTGTAACCTATTGTAGACAGTTCTGCTACCTCAGCAGTCCTCAGTTTGCATTAAAAACCTCTATGATCAATATAATGCCTCAGTTTTGTCATTTGGAAAAGACATTTTAAATTTTCTACCAACTTTGGTCAATTAAACTGATGACTAATTGCTGTTCCAAAGGGTTAAGTAATAGAAGATGCTGAATACTAATATACATACACTAGTTGTTTATTGACTCTAATATTATTATCACTGCTCTAATCTCTTCAAATAGGCACCCAAATGCATGCTGCTGTGATTATTTGAGTAAGAAAAATGGCTCATTTATTCAACATATGCATTGGCTGCTGGTCTGGGTTTTTAGATGTTTAAAGATTTATGGTCAAATTATTTTTCTGCAGTTTTCCTGTCCTTTTACCTATTCTTCTGTAAACTCTTCAATCTTCCTGCTCTGTACAGAGGATGTTCACTGAAAGCGTCTCTCCAAAGTGTTTGATTCTGAGCTCGAGGGCTGTAACCTGAAACCTGCTGAGAACTTGAACTCTCATTAAATTCAGTCAGAATTAATGACTTATCACCTTGCAAGATCAAGCTTGTGGGGCATGTTGTCATGTGGCCCAATCATTCCTGTAGCTCTTTCCCTTGGAAAGGTAGGATCAGACAAGAGATTTGCAGGAGTGAAATTTAAAATGTTTTTAACTTGGATAACCAGATTGTCATTTGGGTTGGTTATTTAAGTGCCTGTTCTGTGCTGCATTTAATGTCAGTTAAATAAAATCAATCATTTAGAAAAGTATGGTATTTAGCCACTTAACTAGTACAGCATTCTTCAACCTTGAGACAGCTTGCCATCCCCTAACAAATTTTAAAAGAGGAAAAAAAAGATGATACGAGCTGAGAAGAGGAAAATAAATAGTATCCAGTCAGAATTAGGTCACCAATGGTACATTAGACTGGTATTGTACACTGGTAAGGTGACTGACAAAGGGAATGCAGTATATTTCATCATTTTGGTTAGCAGGAAAATATTCAGGAGGATATTCTTTAAAAGTATATGGAGGGAAATTCAATAGAGTATCACAAATACATGAGGGCTGAAAGCATCATGCATGTTTAATGTCAAAGGGGAGTGGGAAGAGAGAAACGAAATGTTTAGTCTGATTCAGAAGTAGCTTCTCATCTACCTGAAGTAAGGGCCTGGAGCATTCTTCCAGCAAGACTGGTAAGTGGGTAATTGAGCCATGTGGCTGCAGGTGAAAGCAGAGAGGCAGTGAATATGGAGACAAGATCTTTCCCCTGACTTCCACCAGAAACTGCAAAGCAGCCAGGCTTGGCTGTGCCTCTGCTTTCCTGTTAGAGGGTACAGAAGGTGGACTGTCACCTTCATATCAAAAAGAAAGGCAGGTTGACTTTTAAACTGGAAATTGGTCAGCTGGTGAGACAATTATATAATGTAGAGCCAGGACTACAATGGGTGTCCAATGAGTCAGTTCCAATTCTTTAATCTTACGTACTTTAGGATAAAGAACACACTTTTTTTTTTTTTTTTCTCAGACTATTATATGTCTGGTCAGTGCGTTTAGTTACACTTTTAAGGACAAAGTCTGTTCTTCTGTAATCATTATAGCTCCTCTGTTATGTTAGAGTGTGTTATTCAGAAAATGTGTGCTGTGAAGTAATTGGGTCTAGGCTTGTATGTTTACTTAGTACCTATGAGGTGAACTGTCTAGCTCTCTAGAATTTACTTCCTTTGCTGCTTATGGGCATCACATACATATATAGCTCAGTCCTACACCCATTAGCACAGTAGGAAGACTACAGATGAAATGGCAGTAACTTCTTGATCTGGAGAAAATACTCTTCTTCAGTGTCTTGAAGACATCAAATACTGGAGACTGAGATCCAGAGGGACAGAAAGACTGAAGCTGTGACTGTCCAAGATCTGAGTGCTGTGCTAGGGAAAAAAAAAATAAAAAATCACTTCCACTCCAAGCTACTAGTTCTTGTAACTGAGCACTTCAGTGTCTCTTCTCTCCTTGATCCCTCTCCATGAAAACACTCTTTTCCTACAGTCAACAGCAAAGTATATCTCCTCAATATAAGTGATTTGAGAATGTTATTGAAAAAGGCATGATTTCAACATCTAGAAAAATGATCATATATGCACAGCTGTTCTAAAAGAAGACTCAAGTTTTAAGAACAAAATGAAAGTTAAGAAAATCTTGTGGGCTGAAAGCTTGCTGTTGATTCAAGCCCAGTACACACTAGTGCTAGTGGTATGAAACCTTTGCTTACCAACAATCTGCAGGTCTTTTCATTAGTAAAATTAGTGTTCATTATCAATCACTGTCTTGTCCCAAAGGCTTATCAGTTCTATTCCACTAAGTGAATGCATTCCTTCAGTGAAAATTGGTTGATCATCTTGGTTGACAACCAGGCAGGTAATACCTTCTGTGTCACCTGTGCCTAAGCAACAAATCTCGACTGGCTACTTCCTTTGTGCTGCCACAACAGGAGCTGCAAATGAATAGGAACTAAGTAACAATTATTGTTGCTTTAACTCTTTGGTTGAAACTGCTTACTTGTGGTTTATTTTTGCACAGCTCTCCAAACTGCTTAGCCAAAAAGGCATTTAAAACATTTGTTATATTGCTGGGAAGGATAGCCTGCCAGGGGCTATTATGATGATAAAATAAATGACAGTGACTGTACTTTGCCAATGGAATATTGGACCATAACCTTTTCTTTCAGATAGTTTCTGCAGTCACTATCTGAATGGAAGACTGGGATAACATGGGGGTGAAATGCCTTAGCTTCATCATCTCCCTTGACTGTCTTTTCTGCTTCCTAAGAGGAGGCACCTTAAGCACTCATCTTCCTGAAATGGATCTTATATACAGGGCCTGCCTTCATCTTCCTGCCTCCTTCAGTTTCTTTTGTAGCGAGCAGAATTTTTGTATTAGAAGAATGTCTCTGTAGTAACATTCAAGGAAGAATCTTTGTTGTCATACATCTTAATAATTTATCATGCTCTTGATAAGAATTCTAAAAGATCAGTAGATAAGAGTAAGCAGGCTAAGGAAGACAGCCCTTTGATGCTGACATTGTTAATTTTTCAGCAACTGAATTGGTCTTCTGTCATTACAATTTAAGACGCTTAATTGCAAGATCATCATTTTGGGGAAGTTACTACTGCCAAATACTTTACAAAATTACTGTGTATTAATTAAGCAGTTTGTAACAAACTACACCTTTCCTTGCTAACACAGAGAGGAGGAAAAAGCTGTATTGTGGAGACCTTAAAACATTTATACATGAGGAGAAGAGGGAGTTGCAATTTCTTTTCTAAAATTAGAGAGATTTTTGTTTGTTTGTTTGTTTCGTGTTGATTTTTTTGTTTGTTTGTTTGGGGTTTTGATTGTTTGTTTGGAATATAACCCATCCATTAGAGATGGGCAGATAAAAATAGAATAAAATAGAATAGAATAAAATAGAATTTAATAGAATTAAGTAAAAACAGAATAGTTCAGATAAAAATAGAATTAAACTGAACCTATAGTTAATATTCAAAAATATGGAAGGCTTGAGAAGCTGATAATTATGCATATCTTGGTATCTCATGTGGTTAGTAGGTACTAGAAAGCATGGAAATGTGTCATAAATAAGATAATTCTGGAGAGGACAATGATTTAATGATCTAAGCTTAGGGATTTGGGAGTCTCTAAGACATTATTTTTTGGGGGGGTGGGTCTTATCTGCTCTTCATCATCTTTTTTTCCTTCTGCATGGGTAGCTTGGATGCTCAGTTGTGGTTGTGTTTGGAATTTTGGGGGATTTGGTTGGGTTTGATCCTGTCCCTCAGTATCTCTTCCCCCCCACCCCAAGAGTGTCTGCAAGGAGCTTTCTGTATACAATGCAAGGAGCTTTTTGTATACAATATGCTTTGCTCATGGTCTTGTCTGCTATTGTGTTTGCAAATAGCTGTGGTAGGGAGCTTTATGGAAGAACAGCATCCCAGCATTAGCTCCTGAAGAAAGAAATGCCTGCAGTTTCTTTTGATCCTGTCTGCCTTTGGGAATGGTACTGCTTGCCCTTTGTCAGTGGTAAAAAGAAGTTGGTGTTTCTTAATTCCCTCTGGTACACTTCTTACCAGGAATGACAGCAGAATTGAGTGAACTGTGGAAACGGAGAGCACAAAATCTGTGACTTATACCAAGTCTGTGCTCAAGTGCAGTTGGAACAGTAGAAATGGCTACTGGATGTTAGTTGATGTCTATTTCTACCGTATTGGCATATTCTTTTTAGTTACTAAAGACTTCTTGCTACTGGCTAAAAATCCACTTGAGAGAGAGCAGACAATTGTAACTGGGGAGATAAAACTACAGTATTATGGAACATTTCAGGGAATTTTAGGAAATGAAACCAAAATACCCAGCATCAATACTTTGAGAAGTTCAACAGTTTTGCAGAATAATGGAAGCGAGATATTGAGAGGACTTATTTATTTATTCCCTCGGAGAAAACTAGAGGTTAAGTTTTGGTCTGAGATGCAGGAATAGAAGCTGGGAAATGAATGGTTGTTTTTTTTGCCAAAACTGGGTCTCTCACCTGGTATGCAACTGGCAATCACACATACAAGGTGCAGGTATTCTCTTTATTCTCATGAGTGTGCAGTCATGGGCACCAGCTCAGACCAAACGACCCAACACCTGAAATCGGTTATTTATGCTCAAAATCTTAATCCTATTCCTTATGGTAATACATACACATTGTTATTCAATTGTATGCTTGGTCAAAATGGCCTTGCTTGTTATTTAAGTTATGGGGCATGCGCTATCTATTTCCTCAACTAATTTGTCAACAACCATGTCTTCCAATATATAACCACATCTTCCAAACTTCTAATCTTTTCTGGAGTATTGATATCAGTCTTACGGAAATATAAATAACAAACCTTATGTCTGTGTTGACTTGAATTCTGCTTGTGGAGTTATGTTTACTCTTAAAACAATAAATGTTCAAGTATTTTGCTTATTATTTCTCTTCACTGGCTCTGCTTCTACCAGTAGGTAAATATCTAGGTACAGGCAGGTGTGTCTGTGGATCAAGTTTTACTAGCTCCCCCTACTCACACCAGCCTACTGCCCAAAGGCAGGAGAAGCCTGGCTCATAAATCTACTTCTCTGGGTCTTTGTAATCCAAGTCCCTGTTCCAAGACCGTTGATTGCCTGCTAACGTTTCTGGTATGAGGACAGCAGTAAAGATAGCTATTACAGAGGAAATGGAATGAAGCAGAGTTAAGAAAAAAGCTAATTAAAAATGAAGGGGATGAGGAGTCTGGAAGATGTAATGGTCTTTGAAAACATTTTGGTCCTAGCACAAAAAGTATCTTCTGAAAGATGCTGCTTTAAAAGCATTTTCAACATAAGTTCCTCTGTTCTGTAGAGATCTTTCTGGTTTGAGTGTCTATCACAAAACTGCTGGTCACTGTGTTATTGTTGCCATCTCATCTTGTCCACCTGGATGTTTTCTTCAAATTGGTGATGTTTTGTTGTTGGTTGGGTGGGTGTTTTTTTGGGGAGTGTTACTTGTTTCAGTAACATAGCTATCATATGGATCTCCCTTGTTGCATTCTCTACTCTACATTCTCAACTCTTCCCCAGTGCCAAACCAGTGTTGAAGCTATCCATTATGAACTAAACACAATGTAGCTTCATAAACAGCATTATTGAAGAGGCACTTTGTGTGATTTCAAGTATCCACTTTACTAAGATGTGGCTATTCTCAAGAGTAATAAGGGCTGCATTTGATTCTCAGCAAACAATACAAAGGCCAAGGTACAGATTCAGTTGTGCTAGGATAAATGTAGAGGAGCATCACAGAAGTCAGTTGTTGTTATGGTTTTGTATGGGGCAACTGAGATCAAAATGTTTTTCTCTGTATCAGAAATAGGGCTCTCCCTGGCCCAGTATATAGGCTGTTTTTGTTAAGCACTCATTTCTTCTATTCGGTAGTAAGGTATTAAAAAACCACACATAAATGAAAATGTGATTTAGTAATTTTTTAAAGATATTCACATTTTCTTTGTCAATTTCCAGCTGTTTGTCCTTTGTCATATAAAACTATTGCTTGCAGCTTCCCGTTTTATGGAGGGGGGAGGGAGGCAGGAAGAAAGATGAAAAAGAGGAGTAATATCTTCTAGCATTTTTATAGGAACAGTTACGGTAATTTTAGAAAATTGTCAGCACAGTCAGTGTGTTAAGGTAATTTGAAAACATTACAACAAGATGGAAAATAAAAAAAGAAAGTCTTTTTGCTGATCATAGCTGATATACCAGCAGTGGAAGCCTGAATTTTCATTACTGTTAGTGTAACAGGCTTGTCATTACACCCGCCTCACTATGTCACAAACATGAGAGGTCTTGAAAGAAGATTGAGAAACTTAAAACAGGAGATATAGCCCAGTATAACTTCTGGTTTTGGGATACAGCTGACTAAGCCCCCACTGCTGAGACCAGAGCCTGAGCTGTCTTGAGATGCACAGCAATGCACTGTGTTACTTTATTGAAGAGGACTGAAGGAGGAGATTAAGGATATTTTGTCAAAAATTATTCAGGAGTCTGTGCCAGGGTTTTAAATGTGTTTTTGTGTTCTTTGGCAGCCTGGGATATGTTCTGATGCTTCTGAGGCATGCTTCTGGCATGTACCCTGGGTGAGACAGTGTCCCCTACCATTTTGTGTCCTGCTTTTCCTGCCTTCCCAGGGCCTGGCCCTCCTGCTCTCTCCCTCCCGTCTCAGTGTGGGAAGTAAAATGTGGTTCCCTTGAGCTGAAGAGAAAAAAAAAATAACTTTTTAATCTTCAGTGTTTTAGTGACTTTAATGGGTGTAGCAGGTATAGGAGAAGCGCTGGAGCTGGCTGAGGAGGAGAGGTTACTGTGGGATTGCCTTGTAGTGCTGAGGTGGCACATGGGGCTCTGCTGTCAGCCAGGAGCTTTGCTGAGGAAGAATGAGGCTCCCACATCATCCCGGCCAAGGAAACAAGGTGATGTCCTTACCATAGTTGCTGAACCACAAAGGCCGATCAGTTCAAATGTGCTTTCAGTGCAGCTGACTTCCCTTAAAGGTGGCTTGTAGATCTGCCACTGCCTGGACTTCATTTTTGAGAAGAGTGTGATGAGTGTGACTGTGTGGCAGGGAGAGAAGAAAGGGGCCATTGGCCAAGAAAAACAGTTAAGGGCTTTGAGGATGCCCTCAGGAAGTGAACTGTTCCTGAGCCAAATCTTCCTGTGAACTGCACCTCCCCTGTGAACACCTGCCTCTGGGTCAATACCTGTATGTTTGTGCCTGTAGGATTTATTCTAGTCCACAGACTCAAACTCCCAACATGTCACTGGCTGTTGGAGGATAAAAGGCTTGGCTTTGACCATCCTGTTTAGTAGGTTGAATGCAGAAGCCCTCGAAGGAGGCTGATGCCTGGGGCATAGTCCACCTATGAGGGGGCAGATGTGTAAACTGGGAGTGTGCATGTCCAGAAGAGCCTTTTCACACCTACACACGGAACAGTGAGAAAGGAGAAATGGGAGCAGCCTGTTGAAAAGTTAAAGCTTAAAGCATCCTTAACAGGAGAGTGGGAGTGAATACTGTTTAATCATGGGGTTTTACTGCTCTCACTAGAGATGAGTGGAGGAGTAAGGAAAGTACATCATGATATACGCTGTAACATGGCAGAGAAGTGTACTCTCTTTTTTTACTACAATATTGCTGAGGGGCACCATTTATTGACTCACATTCTGTTATGGACAGGTACTGTACAAACACAGCAAATGCCCTATAAACAACATGGAGCAGGGTCTGTCTTTGTAAGCTGGGGAGTATGTACCCCTTCTTTTGTGCTCTGACAAGCTGTTTTTCCTGAAACTATTTTCATAAAGATCAGAAACAGGTACCTATTTCAAATGTTTTCCATGTTTTATTTGGCTTGCCCTGTCTTCTCTGAATGTGTGCAGCACGTGTGTGCCCAGGGGGCTCGGCATCATTTCTCACAGTGGGCTTATCTGAGGTTCTTGTGGGTTTAAAGCAAATAACTGAGCAAAGCATTCTCTGAGAATTTTAGGTGTGTCTACACGATACAGAATAACAGAATGTACAATTCTTTCTGCTATTTGAAGCGTAGAGACCCATCCACACTGGGCAGGACATCATGTGAAAATAGTTCTTTGTCTCAAAAGCAATGTGTTCCCCTTAGTACTGTGCAGCTGGTAGCTTCCAGTTTTGCTGCTGGTGTAATTACTCCCTGCTATGTGGTGTTGATTTGCCTCATGGGACTTCCATGAATGACTTTTCTGAGGGATTTTGTGAAGATCCATCAAAGGTGTTTGGGTTGGTCTGGACTGTGCTTATGAGTTTAGAGAGCAGAACACCCATACTGCATTAGTGCCTATAGTACCTGCTTCCTAGTGGAATTTCATAACTATTAACTAGTTCTTTCACAGCCCATTTGCTATATATGAGGGCTTTGGTGGATACCATTTCACAGCACCTATTAGGAAGTGATGTGACAGAATACCAGCTTTTGAAAGACCCTTAAATTTAGCAGCTGGAAATACCTATTTTTAAGATGCTCATCATTTTATTGGATAATCAGGAATTTCACTGTATTCCAGTATATTTTTTTTTCCTCCAAGAAGAAAACAGATCATCATGTAGTTGATAACATCATGTCTTTTACTATCTGGAAATGTTTGAGTGTGTATGCTCTTAATGCTGAAGGATAAAAGTGTATTAATTACCTTGAAATATAGATATACTAATATCTCTCAAAACCTCTTTTTGGCTTTGAAATTTTTCAGGGAATATGTACAAAGCACAAAGTAAGTGTTATAGTCTATTTTTTCTCCCACACTCTATGTAGAACTTTCCTTAACATCAGTACAGATGTGTCTGCACTTGCTCCTCAGGATATAGCAGATGGGTTGACATGGTCATTTTTAAATCAAGGTCAGTGCAGTGGAGGTGCCAAAGGTCTGGTTATGCTGTGAGTCAAGTGGAAGCCATGCATTCATGCTACCTGAGACAGCATCCATCTTAGCTCAGACCTGATGCTGCAATGGCTTTAGCCTTGCCTCTTGACTCATTTTTAGAGTGCAGGTAGAGTGAGTTTATCATGAGAATGTGGAAAATAGTTGTATAGTGTCACTGCTGTATGTGACACAGATTTGAGATGACCTGGAAGGCATAAGAAAATGCTCTGTGTCAGCTAGGATGCTCAGCCAAAATAATGTTGCTTTGGCTCCCTTTTCCATGCTTTAACAGTGGTGAAATTCTGGGCAAAATGTTGTACCTTTCCAATTCCATTTAACCCTTTCAGGGCCTTTTCATACTGACAGCTTTAACTTTCACAAGGAACAATCTGTCTCCTGGT
Source organism: Chloroceryle aenea (assembly GCA_013399075.1). Classification (NCBI taxonomy): domain Eukaryota; kingdom Metazoa; phylum Chordata; class Aves; order Coraciiformes; family Cerylidae; genus Chloroceryle; species Chloroceryle aenea. Next base: position 356,513 of record VWZY01008424.1, on the reverse strand, counting down.
GACCAAACAGTGATTGTGTCACTGTGTGTTTTAGGTGCCTGAGCCTTTGTCCTGCTCCCCATACACTGCTGCAGCCTGCCTTATTTCTGCAGCTCTGTGACCTCTCCCTGAGCTGCTGCAGAAATGTTTGCCCCTTGTTCTTGTGCTGCTTTTCTCCTGGCTGCACACTTGCAAACCTCGTACTGAGGGCTGACAGATCTCATGGGAAGTGATCACTATCAGCAAGAGACTTATCTCTCACTGCCCACATTGTTACTGTGGGAGAAATGCTGGGGGTAGGCAACCTGCTGCACTGCCAAGGATGCCCAGGGTAGGATTCTCCCCTCACTGTCCACTAGAAAGATTCAATTTTCTGTTTCTCTTTGTTCTTTTGTTGTACTTTTTTCACTAGGTAACTTCTACCATTAGAGTCAGTGTATGCCGTAAGCTATGAACTCTATAAATATATAAATAACTAATAAATCTTTGTGTGCGAGCCTGTCTCAACATCCTTTGTGCTACAATTAGCATGTTAGTATCTAGTATCAGTTGGAGTCTTCAGTTGTGGTAGTAATGCAGTAATACAATATCACAGAGCTCATTTGTAAGGGCTTCCAGGTGTTACTGTATTGCCACATAACCTCTTCTAGAAGGATGGGAGACTTGAGAATTTTACAAATAAACTGAATAGGAAAAAATACAACTTGTATTCATTTATAGTTAGGATGCTTGGCCAGTACACACTCCAGATAGAGCGATAAGCTTTCAGATTCTATGTAACTATGCACAGCAGGTCACCCGGTTGGTCTGTCTGGATTTAGATGAGAAAGGAGATTGTTGCCAGTAATCCAAAAATTGCTCTATGGACCAGATTTTTTAAAAAGAAAAGTCATCATCCACATTGTGAGCCAGACCTCCTTCAAAAGCTCATCCCCATTTTAGGCACCAAAACAAAGTGTCCGTATTCAACGAAAGAGCTCAGTAGGGAGGGGGTGGGTTGTCTGTGTGCATGAAGAGTCCTGATCTCTGTGGCACTGCTGGGGCAACGGCGGGGGAGCTGCTTCTGTGGATCTAGCAATCATGAAAGTGTCTAAATATGACCTTGGCATATTGAAAAATCTGTTCACAACTGAGGGTGCTGAGCCCTTGAAAATAACCTCCTGGGCTTTTATGAAAGCCTGGTCCTGCATCTGTTCAATCTGGAAGTGCTGGGAACGACCTCTTTCTATGCAGATTTGCATTCCTTGTTGAATTCACTTAGAATTGGTTATTGCATTTTGTACTTATGCTTTGTATGTTGTTATAAGCATAAACACATTTGAGGGAGTAAAAAAAAAAAAATATTATTAGTCTGTTAACACAGTATTATAAATCTCTTTGGTGTATTTTGCATCATGTCTGTTTTGTTTGAAGTGCCTACGCTTACACAACAAATAACAGTTCAGTTGATTAAATGCTGGGAGAAACAGCTCCCTGGCAGTAGGGCAGTTTTTCCCAAGACAGTGGCTGTTCTATACTTTTCATTTTGTCGAACTTCAGAGAAATAAGTTTAAGAAATAATTAATTAGAAGTTAATTGTATCTAAGAGCACTTTTACATGTATACACACCCCACACCCCCCAAGTCCTTGGATTTACCTCCCGGTGATGTTGATAAAAGCTCTGCTCAAAACTCCTTTTCAGCCTCAACAGGTCAGGAGGTCAGCAGGACCCAAGGGTTCTCTGACAGACTGTGGTCTGAATTTGCTTAATTCATTATATTTAACTTAATTTGTTACTCCCTTTGCAACAACACAAAAATCCAGGGACGGCATGAGGAGTTCCTAAGAGCACAAGCCTGTGCTGGGAAGAATGCAGGCAAGCTAATAACTTAGCTGATGTCATGCACAAAAATTGTTGGTACAATCGAGAGCGAGGATGAGCCTTGCAATCAATTATTTCTTCAATGTTTTCCAGAATGAAAGCCCACTTATGCAGACAGTGGGTTTGTGCCATGAATACAGACAGTAAAACACTCAGCGATCCTCTGGCTGAAAGACTTTAACTCCTATATGGAGCTGTGGTTATTATTAATGATACACTTTACCCATTGTTATAAATAATTTGTGGTTTTGCTAAAATGGTGCTTTGACTCATTTCAAACCATAGTGCACTTCAGATATGTACTTTCAAGACTTCAGCTATAATCTTTAAAAACTTTAAATTTTGTTCTGTAGATTTTTATGAGTATGTGGATAAACAAATTAGATGTAAACTGTCACATACAGCTTATATGATGTGCATTTCTTTTCAGTTTCTATTGCATGGTTGAATGATTTGCCTGCATATAGTCAATACAGTAATCAAGCAGGAACTTTCTGCTATGTTATTTCCAGTTTGCAGTAAGATAGACACTGGGAGTCAGGTTTTATTTGGGCACAGCTTTAACCTCACTGGATTTATCCTAATGGAGAATATCATCCTCTCTATGCAGAAGTACACTGAAATGATCATGTCCTTTATCTGTAATTCCTCATGAACCTAAGGGAATATCCTAAACTTGTCCCATGGTGAACTTTTTAATAGCTGTAGAAACAGGAGGAATATTGAGAGCACGACATCCGTCTGATAAATAATTACTCATGGCTCTTGATGCTCAGTGTTCAAAAATAACATCACCCAGCTTAAACAGTGATAACCTGCCATCCATTAAATCCAAGAGCTTTTTCTTTCTTAGACCCCTCTCACTCTTAACCTGTGTGTCTGTAAAATGGACGCTTCTGAACCTCCCATGGATATCCTATGCTGTCCAAAAGTTATGTTTAGTCTTTCCCATTTTGTAAACTGTTTTTGTTGTAGAGAGTAGAAATAACATTGTTCCATATTTCTATAGTTCCTTATTGATGAGAGAAGAATGTAAGAATGTCAGCGGAGTAAGAGTACAGTCCTATCTTTCTTTAAATAAGAATCTGCAGTAAAAGGTGGGTGACTTTTCTCTCAGAATCTCAGGCCCTTTACAAACACGGGGCAGGGTCACTAACTCTGTTTTACATACAGAAATATGAGACAGAAGTTAGTTATCACTTCCTGAAAGTAACTTCTGGTGCTTGAATACTTCAATTTTTGCTGTGACTGAAAAATTACCTCTTCTGGGAAATCTTATGAAGTTTTATGCTCTTGACTGCATCTTCTGAATATCTAGGTTTTGGACTAAGCTTTTGGGTAGTTTTTGATTGTTGGTTTGGGGTTTTTTTTTAGGCTATTATTACTAGGTAATACTTGCAAAAATCCCATTCTTGTGGTTTTCATAGAAGAATAGGGAAAGACTTCATCTTAGTTTTCAGGCAGTTAGCTGTGAAGAAGAAAGGATAAAAATATCTTTGTGAAACACCAAATACAAACTAAGAGATTCACACCATATTGTGGGTTTAATGTTGATATAACCCAGGTGCATTTGTAGAAGGTAGTGAAACTCCTGGAGTGCAGTGTAGATTTGGGCTTTTACTGACCTAGCACAGAGTAAGTAGTAAGTCCATGTGGTGTCATTTCAAAAAGAGAAAACAAGAAGTGAAGGAAACCAAAACACCAATCAAAACATAACAGTATTTTGGACAGGCAAGAAACAAACACATGATTTCATTCATAATCAGCCTTGGAAATGAAAGGATCTGATCCCAAGGTCTGTCTTGTTACGGTGTTCAATTTCAGATGCACAATACAAGTTTTCTCTACCACTGCCTTTACGTATGATTGTTGACATTTGTCATCAAAATGTTACTGTAGTGCTTTATTATTCTTTGTGCAGTAATTCTGGGTGTCTTTTCAAAGGATACCACTCTGAAAGCTTTTTTTTTTTTTTTTTTTCTTGCATTCCATAGCATTCCCAATCTCTTATTTTCTAAGTGGTTAGCTGTAAATACATCTGCTATGACTTGGAGCACGTTTTGTTTGGCTTACAGTATTATTACAATATTATTTTAGTTGGTTAACAATAAAATAACCATTGCTGTTACTACATAAAATTATTTCATCAAATTAAGTTTCAACTTAAAAACTTCAGGTAACACTGACAACTGCTTGATGGAAGTGTATCCTGATTTGCTTTCGCCACTGGCCAAAAAAAGGAGGGGAATTGTGGGGGTGTAGAAATACTGTCTGTAGTTATTCCCTTCCTGGGGAGAAGGGTTGAAGAATGAGTAGTTTTATGAACACCTGCAGCAGCTCTTGATATTTCTTAGGTACTCCAAGTCAGCAGCCACACAAAGTCCTTTTACATAGGAGACATGTCATCCAGTGAACTAGATGAGAACTATAGGTATTCTCCAATAATGATAGTCTATCTCCACAAGTGACTTACTCTGCAACATCCATTGTTTAGAGATATGAATCTACATGTGTGGTTCTGTGCAGCATGCAAATGAGTACTGAGTGGCTTGTGAAATGGTTTTTCTCAAACTGGTTCCTCAAGTGCTCTAGCATCATGAAGGCTCTTGAACTTTTATATTTCATTTAGGGACTTCCATATTAGAGACGCGTGACTACACGGATCTAACAACTCATTTGTACAAAATGTTTATAAATGTATATTCACTATTTTCATATAGTTATTTCAGGAAGCTGGGCTGACTAGTTCAGCTGTAATCTGTTAAGTATATAAAGCTTTTTTTTTATTTTTTTTTTAAATAGTCAAGATGTAGGTTTTAGAAGCTTTATAGAGCCACTTTAAAATAGGCAAAATAGATCCTGTGGGTGCATTCATAGTGTTAAACGACATTTAACAAGGCATCATCCTTTAAAATCATAGGTTGCTGTCTGGAAAAAAAAGAGCAACAACAGTGTAATGGAAAACAAAATAAATCAAATGCACGCAAACTGAATCTTAGCTATGAATCCAGCCTTAGGCATTTTGGCACCAGTTTGCACCCTTGGAGAGCAGCTGCATTGCAGAGGAGCTGCTCTCTGATGGGAGAGTAGCTTTACAAGCCTGTTCAAGGCTCTGCTGCAGCACTCTGCCAAATGAGTGTCTTCTGCCCAGGGACAGGTGCTGAATCACATGTCTCTTGGTCAAAGAGGAGCCATCTGCTTCTGTACCAGCAGTGTCCTTTCCTGGTGGAGATGTTGGCCTCTCCTCTGTGATGGAGAGGATGCAGGATAATTGTGATTCTGGACCTAATAAGAGGGATCGATGACTGGGCAGGGAATCTAATCCTGTATCCTAAGTAACTTAAGGATTTTTTTGTTAGTACAGTGAAATTTTAATTCCTTTCACTAACTAGCTCAAATGAGATTATCATTCTGGAGCCACTGGCATCATATCTAAACCTTTTGTGGGAGCAACTTATTTTTAACCAGCATCCCTGAGGTTGTATAAAATTACGAATTTGAGCAATAAGCAATGTGTTGGGAGCAACAGTTAAACAGGATGATAAAGTCAGGCTTATAATAAAAGAGTAGAAATCCCACCTGCCTGGGAGTCTGGTTTGTTCCTATAGCTTCCAAAAATGGTGAAGTAGCTTATATTCATTTCTTGGTGGTAACAAAGTACAGTAAATCATCAAAATGTAGGTCCAGTGTGGCTTCATGCTTAGTAGCATTGTCTAAAACTGTCCTGCTTTAGTTCTTTCTTAAAGATGTAGTTCTTTCTTAAAGATGTAAATATGATGTGTACTAAGATAATTTTGTGATTTGAAGTTTTAAACTGAGGCTATAATTCTCCAGAAAGGATGTTTTTGAGAAAGGTGCTTGACTGTGGCTTAAAATAAATGTCTAGTCTCAGACTCCTTGGAGCAAATTGCTTTCCTTGGACAGAGCAGGACACCATGACACTAGGCTTCAAATACTGACAAATATTTTTTAAGTGTTACTAGCTATATTAAAAGTGCAAATGCTTACAGTAGCCCCATTTTAGCCACTTAACCCCTGTTTTTCTGTAGTCATTGTTTGTTCCATTGTTTTCCTGTAGCTCAGCAATTCTCTGTCAGGAAAATGGTACACAGAAATAATATTAGCAAAAAGGGGGAGAATAGATTGAAAATATATATAGATTTAAACATTTATGCACCCCACATTAGCTATTACATGAACATGCCAATTAAGCTGGTCTGCATTGATAACTGATATACAATTACTTGAAAATATTGCAAAACAGTGATGCAATTTATTCAATTTGTAAAGAGGAGTGAAGAACAAAAGCAGGAGAATATTCCTGTACAGGAAAGTATAGGTTTAGTTTTAAGCATGTTTAAACATTCTCTGTGAATATTTTTAGGACTCACATATCCATTTAAATGCTTTACTAAATTATGACCTAAAGCTCTCCAGCTACCTGGAGATAAGAGTAAAATGTATTTGATACTATTTCTCTTATTAAGGAATAACAATAATATCATACAATCACAGAATGATAGGGTTTGGAAGGGACCTCTGGAGATAGAGTCCAACCCACCTGATGGAGCAGGATCACCTATGGCATGCTTAAGAGGAACATATCCAGGTTGGATATGTTGATGCTGGATACATTCCTGAGATCAGTGAAAGGTCACCGGCCTTGCCCATCCAGGAGGAATTCTATGAGCTTTGGCTGTCACCCACTTCTTCCAGATGAATAGTAAACTAACTTATGCTTCTTAATGGCATGTAGAGTTCTAAGATGCCTTTCTTTGCCTTTTAGAAGCACAGAGAGGTTCTTCTACTCTGGGAACAACAGGTTGGGTCATTATCTGTTTAAGCCCAGCCTAAATGTTACACTGTGCTAGCCTGTAGAGGACTGATATCTGTGCTGGGCTGTTAACAATAAAGAAATCTTCTATTTCTCAAAAGATGCTATTCTCATTTGTTGTAAAATAGTTTAATATGTTTTCTATATTAATAAACTTGTGTCTGAAAAGCTATTAATTCTTACTGTCCATAGTGAAATAAAAAGTCCTCCTTAAATCATTTCTAGATGCTATGAAAATGTTTTGAAAAAGTTTTTTTAAAATAAGTCTCATACCAGAATACCAACTTCCATAAATATTTTTCCTTATGAAACATTCAATAGCAAGAAAATTCTGACTGAAATCAGCACAAAAAAAAAGTATTAGATTGTTGTCAACCAGAGCTGAGTGCCTGCCAGAAATATTTAAAGCAGATATTGATTGAGATACCATCTTACAGTGTTGGCAGCTAGATGACTTTTACACTGAACTGGGAAAGCCAAAAGGCTAAATCCTCCGAAGAGAAGGGTGTTCAAAAACCTGCCCAGGCTCATGACCCAAGAGCAATCTCTTCAGAGTACTTCTGAGTGAAATAGTCTATTATTGATTCAACAGGCTTTCTTGCTTTCCTTGTCTTTAGTTTCCTCTGTTGTCCTTCAGTTCAGTCATTTGAGGCTTTTCAGGAAATCTCAAAGAGGAAGTATCTGATCTCTTGCTTTACAATTTCTATTATTCCCAGCCAGAATACCTTGTTAGAGTGCTTAGAAGTTTGAGAACACAGGAGTAATTTAAGGATGAAGAGCATTAAAAGTATTGTGTACATATTGTGTATATACAGTGTGTGATTTTTGTGTATTTATATAGATACAACCTGCAATGTTCTCACAGTTTAAAATGCTATCAAAATACTATCAGAGCTGAATGTCAATGAAACCAGAGAATTCTGAGTGACAGAGGTGCATAGTTAAGGTCACTCCAGTCATCTTCTCTGCTGGTCTTGTTAGTAGGACTACAAACATCTTTCTGAGTAGTTTAGGGGATTGCCCTGAGAGCACTTGTAATGTGCAAGAATGCTGTCATTTTATAGGAAGTTCATAGCAAGTTTGCCTAAAGTATAAAGCTAGATTTTCAGCTAAGGCAATTTGGTCTCTCTCCTTTTGAAAGCAATGGGCTATGCCATTTTTGTTAGCTGAGTAATCCGTCAATTTTTGAAGAAATCCTAGATTAGTATGGCTGCTGGTGCCCCAAGGCCAATGGAGTCTTAGCTGAGTGGATTTATTTTTCGTTTTGTTATAGGGGAGTAGGGGAGGTTGGTGGATTTTTTGTGTGTTTTTCTTTGTTTGTTTGTTTGTTTGTTTTTTTTTTTTTTTGTTTGCTTTTTTTTTTTTGTGGTTTTTTTTTGTTTTTTTTTTTTTTTTTTTTTTTTTTTGTTTTGTGTTTTTTTTTTTTGGTTTTTTTTTTTGTTTTTTTTTTTTTTTTTGTTACTTTGGTTGTGTGTAGGTTTTGGGTGGTTTTGGGGTTGCTATTGGTGTTGTGTGTGTTTGTTTTTTTTCATGTTTTCATTTTTTTTTTTTTTTTTTAAGAACAGGTCTATTCATTGAGGGTGCTATTCACTGAGGGCAGTGAATTATGATTGTGATCAGTGAAATCTGATTATGATCAGATTTATTACCAGTTAAGGCATGTAGGAGTATATAGTTTACATTTACTTCTTAGTGTTTGGTTCAGAAGAGAAGATACAGTATTTTATTTGGAATTTCTATTTTAATATAGGTTTCTGAATCAGAAATATGTAACTTTTTAGATTTATGTTTCAGTTTAAATTGACCCTACAAAACAAGCAACTTGAAGTCTTGTGTTAAAACTGGTTGGGTACATCTAAGCTTCCATCTGTAACAGCACATCTTTACCAAGTGGAGGTTCTCTGAGTAGCTAAGGTCAACGCACAAATGGAGGGCCTGGCTTGGAGCAGCTCAGACTAGGGATTTTTAGAGTTGTCATTCCCATTTCTCTCTAGATCTTGGTACTTTTTTTTATTTTTATTTTTTTATTCTCACCTTTTTATAGGACTACCCTTCTTCACAAAAGGTGTGAAGCATGTTGTACTATTTTTAACACTTGCATCTGTTCATTAATGGTTGATGCTAAGCGGGCACACAGGACAGAATAGGAGCCTCTCTTTCCAGCCCTTAGACTGTAAGTTTCTGACCCAGTGGGTGGCAAAAATACCATGTTGTCTAAACACTATGACTCCATGGGGATAGGCTAGATAATGAACTTCCTTTTTCTTCCAATTTTAAGTACAAATATCTTTTCTGGGGCATAATTTATCAGATTATAAATCCACTTAATTTATAATCATTTTACCAATAGCTGACACTGTCTGCTTGACTCTAGCATGCTTAACAACATTGTCCATGGACTGAAGGTCTTACAATGTAATATAAGTAATGTGTTTGGGTCCAATCCTTAGAGATAGAAGGTTCAGTAAATTTACTACAGATGATCTTCCTTAAATTCTTGTCATTTATTAAATTCCTTAGAATTGAGACTTTGCATGCTGTATAGGAAACTCTTTAGAACGATTTCCTGAATGTAATATAGCAAATCAATTATATAAATTCATTTCTTTTTTGGTGATTTGCTACTGGCTGCTTATTGATCTCTGATGAAAAGGTATTACGAGAAGAAATTTATGTGCTCATAAACTTGATGGCAATAGTGATAAACAGGATTTGCATGCAAGTATAGCTACTGCTTATGTTCCCAGCAGAAAGATTATACTGCTTCACTCTAGATGATTGGAAGCGAGGAATAGTGCTCCAACTTTTAGATTAGGAATTTGGTGTGCATGTGTCTGCACATGTGTGCATGCACAGAATATATGCATTGTATGGTATATTAAAGATGTTTAGCTCTTTCATTCACGCTTAGTGAATCTATCTTGAGTAGATCAGGCCTGGCAGTTCAAATTCATGATACAGGAACACTTTCCATATAGAAAGTGCCTCCCTGTTTTTCAGACTTCTCAGTTTTTAAAGGTGGACAGCTGGTTCATACCTGTATAGTTTGTTCTGGGGTTGGAGGCACCATAAATTGAGTTTTGATTGAGATTATTACCTCTGAGCGTTTGGATTGGTACTGCTGACAAGTAGGGATTAGTTCTTGGATATGAATATAGGAGTTCATGGTGCTTTAAGAGCTCCCCACATATATGGAGGACAAGAGATAGTCAGGTCTTTCTGCAGAAACCGCTGGTGCAAGGGCTGTAGGGCTCAGATGAACACAACATGTTATCAGCAGAGGCTACTATTTTGTGGAGTTTTATGGTTTAAAGTAGAAGTCATGTAAAAATTGGTGACTTAATAATAACCTTGTGATCCATCCTCAAGGTGTTGATCATCCTCACAGTACGTTAAACAGACAATTTTATCTGTGCATCAATCTCTCACAAAATGATGGGAAAAACAAAGTCATAGTAAGACAGCCCAACACAGTAATTAATATGTAGTATTAAATCTCTCATAAGCAGACAGTAAGGAAAAGAAAGCTCAATCATTACATTGGATTTAATTTGCTGAGGGAAACAGCCTTTACACCTGAGCCGCAGTCACTGCTTGGTTTTCTCTCAATTAAATCCATGCTTGTCTAAGGCGATGAGAGTTTGGAGGACAAGATCAGGGCACATGCTAATGAAGTTCCCTGCAGTACAAGGGCATTACGCAGAAACTATTACAAGGCAGAGACCACATAATCTGTATTTAAAATTCTCTCTAAAACAGTAATGTAGGAGCTTGGTGAACATTAGATGTAGACCATGCTATTAATAATCAGAAATTTGTCAAAGAAAAAAACAATTGCTAAAAATGTAAAAGTGCATTTGTGACCTGTTTAAGGACTAAACAATTTTGAATGTTTATATTTTAAAATATTTACTCAAAATATGAGTATTCTCAAGTTATAGCATTAAAATATAGGTTTTTCAAAATGATACTGCCACTCATGAGTACTTACCACAAGATACATGTATTTACACCTACCCTTCTGAAATCTACTGTAATAATAAAGTTGCTGCTTACTCCTACCCAGACCCATTTTGAATTCTTTACTCCATACAGTATGTTATTGGCCAAATCAAACTATGAACTACTGCAGTACTGCTCTACTAATTAGGTTTTCCTGACAGAATTTCTGGCACTATCACATAACTTCCATAGAATCTCTAAGTTGTGGCTTCCAGAAGGTCACTGGTAGTTACCATTACTGATTGCTTATCTCTTACTGAAAACCATACCTCAAAAGGATTATGAGCAGTTGCATTCAAAAAGACTTTGAGATATGCCTAAGCAATCACGAAATATTCTTCTTTTTCTTTTTTCCTTAACTAGAGCAAAAAGGATTTGGGGAACTTTTTCAAGGTTCTTCATCTGTATACACTTACAAGCAAATACCTATATTAAATAGAATCTTAGAATCATTAGGGTGGGAAAGGACCTCTAGGATCATCGAGGCCAACCTCCATCCTAATATCTATCTATCCATTAGACCATGGCCTCAAGTGCTACAGCCATTTGTTTTTTAAACACCACCAGGGATGGCGACTCCACTACCTCCCTGGGCAGCCTGTTCCAGTGCCTAAACACTTTCTCAGTGAATAATTTCTTCCTAATATCTAATCTAAACCTCCCCTGATGCAACTTGAGGCCATTTCCTCTCCTTTTATTATTAGTAATTAGGGGAAAGAGACCAACACCAGCCTCGCTACAGCCTCCTTTTAGGTAGTTAGTTGAAGAGAGCAATAAGGTCTCCTCTCAGCCTCCTCTTCTCTAGACTAATCCCTCAACCTCTCCTCATAAGGCATGCTTTCCAGACCCCTCACCAGCTTTGTTGCTAATGGGAATGCTTTCATTTGTCTCCAAAATATTAATTCTGAGTTGGGTTTTGTATGGTGATGGTGGGGGTTGAGGAGGTTGTTGTTTTTTGTGTTGGGGCTGTTTTTGTGGTTTGTGTGTGTGTTTCAGTGTGGGGTTTTTTGTGTTTGTGTTTTGAGTTGAATTGGTTGGTTGTTTTTTATGTTTTTGGACCAACATGGATCTTGAAGGGGAAAAATATGTTACAAATTCACAACTCTAGGGATCTCATCCTGATTCTGACTGGCTTTACACCACCTGCACTTAAAGTGGTTCATTTAAATAGCTATTTTACTGCACTGTATTTCTATAAGTGATTGGAAACAGGACATCTATTTTCAGAATTTTTCCGTGGAAAATACTGAATCAAAAGTATTAGAGATTAAAAGAGGGTGTAAGAAGTCAATCAGTTTATCTCTTCCCTTCCTTGCTATTTCCAGGTTTCTTTGAGTCTAGTTCTATGCAGGAGGTCTAGATGACCTATTTCCCTCTATCTCAGTACATTTTGCCAGGTTTTCAGCTATTTTAATCATATTCTTAATTTGATCCAACTTGTACTTATGTCCTATGTCATATTTATGTCATTGAAATTTTTCTCTAGTCTTGGTGTTTAGACATGACAAAATTTCCTCGCTGAGCTTAGTCAATGGGCTCCTATCCATGAAATAAATTTCAAAATAATGGCCTCAGTTTAAACCAGAAAACAAAACCGTTTAAAAGGTTAAAAAAACCCCAAACAGCCAACAACAACAACAACAACAAATTTCAAAACCACCACGACCATATGCTGATAGCCACTTAGGATTTCAAACATGCTGAGGCTCTTCTTCCATGAGTAGTGCTTAACTAGGCTATTTAGAGATTTGCTATTTAATCATTTAAGAAAATCTCCTACCTAGTAATTTACATTTCAGTATGGGGTTGTATGTTATTTGGTGATCTGTGTCAGTTTTTTTGTTTGCTTGGGTTTTGTTGTTTGTTTGTTTTTTTAACACTTTCTGGGATGGGCTGTGGTTTTTTTGTTTCTGACCTTGTGTAGACTGACTAGTTGTCATAAAACGGACTATCAGTTCTGTGCTTATGGTAACTTATTTGCATATAAATCCCAAACTAGCAGTGCTCTATTCATAGAATATGCTGAGTTCTAAGGCACCAGTGGGGATCATTGAAGCTAACTCTTGATTCCACAGAGGGCAACATGTTAAAACATATATCGAAGAGTATTGTCTAAATGCTTCTTGAGCACTGATAGGCTTTGGGAATAGGGCAACTTCCCAGAGGAGCTTGTTCCAGCAAGGAACCTTTTCCTAATATCCAATCTGAACCTTTCCTATGTGGTAGGTTAACCTTGCCTGGATGCCAGCTACCCACCAAAGTCACTCTACAACTCCCTTGTCTCAAATGGACAGGCGAGAGAAAACACAGGGAAAGGCCTATAGGTTGAGATAAGGAGAGAGAAAGATCACTCACCAATTACCATAATGGGGAAAACAGATTGGACTTGAGGAAAAAAAAAAAATCATTTTTTACCAATCACAGTAGCATAATGAGAAATAAAAACTAAATCTTAAAAACACCTTCTCCCCACCCTTCCCCGGCTTAACTTTACTCCAAATTTTCTCTATCTATTTCATCCCAGTGGTGCAGGGGGATGGGGAATTGGGGTTGTGGTCAGTTCATCACATGTTGTTTCTGATGCTTCTTCCTCAGTGGGAGAACTCCTTACACTCTTCTGCTGCTCTAGTGTGGACTCCTCTGTCTCCATGGGTCCCCAAGTCCTGCCAGCAGCCTGCTCCAGTGAAGGCTTCACCAAGGGTCAGAGGTCTTCTTCAGACACATCCAATTTTGCTGGCACTGGGTCTTTCATGGGATTCAGGTGGACATCNTTGTTTGTTTGTTTTTTTAACACTTTCTGGGATGGGCTGTGGTTTTTTTGTTTCTGACCTTGTGTAGACTGACTAGTTGTCATAAAACGGACTATCAGTTCTGTGCTTATGGTAACTTATTTGCATATAAATCCCAAACTAGCAGTGCTCTATTCATAGAATATGCTGAGTTCTAAGGCACCAGTGGGGATCATTGAAGCTAACTCTTGATTCCACAGAGGGCAACATGTTAAAACATATATCGAAGAGTATTGTCTAAATGCTTCTTGAGCACTGATAGGCTTTGGGAATAGGGCAACTTCCCAGAGGAGCTTGTTCCAGCAAGGAACCTTTTCCTAATATCCAATCTGAACCTTTCCTATGTGGTAGGTTAACCTTGCCTGGATGCCAGCTACCCACCAAAGTCACTCTACAACTCCCTTGTCTCAAATGGACAGGCGAGAGAAAACACAGGGAAAGGCCTATAGGTTGAGATAAGGAGAGAGAAAGATCACTCACCAATTACCATAATGGGGAAAACAGATTGGACTTGAGGAAAAAAAAAAAATCATTTTTTACCAATCACAGTAGCATAATGAGAAATAAAAACTAAATCTTAAAAACACCTTCTCCCCACCCTTCCCCGGCTTAACTTTACTCCAAATTTTCTCTATCTATTTCATCCCAGTGGTGCAGGGGGATGGGGAATTGGGGTTGTGGTCAGTTCATCACATGTTGTTTCTGATGCTTCTTCCTCAGTGGGAGAACTCCTTACACTCTTCTGCTGCTCTAGTGTGGACTCCTCTGTCTCCATGGGTCCCCAAGTCCTGCCAGCAGCCTGCTCCAGTGAAGGCTTCACCAAGGGTCAGAGGTCTTCTTCAGACACATCCAATTTTGCTGGCACTGGGTCTTTCATGGGATTCAGGTGGACATCTACTCCACTGTTAACCTCCATGGGCTGTAGAGGGACAGCTTGCCTCACCATAATATTCACCATAGGCTCTAGGAATCTCTCCTTCCCTGTCACTGGTGTCTGTAGTTTTCTCCCACATATTTTCACTACTCTCTCCAGCTGCATTTTCTATTGTGAAGTTTACCCCCTGCTTTTTAAATATCACAGAATCATAGAATACCAGGTTGGAATGGACTTCAAGGATCATCTAGTCCAACCTTTTGAGGTAAACTATATATATATATTTATATAGCTTAAATGAGATGGCTCAGTACCCTTCAAGCTGAGTCTTAAAACTGTCCAATGTAGGGGGATCTACCACTTCCCTTGGATGATTATTCTAATGCCTAATTGTTCTTGGGGAAAATTTTCTTCTGGAGTCCAATTGGAAACTCCTCAGGTGTAACTTGTATNTAAGGAGAGAGAAAGATCACTCACCAATTACCATAATGGGGAAAACAGATTGGACTTGAGGAAAAAAAAAAAATCATTTTTTACCAATCACAGTAGCATAATGAGAAATAAAAACTAAATCTTAAAAACACCTTCTCCCCACCCTTCCCCGGCTTAACTTTACTCCAAATTTTCTCTATCTATTTCATCCCAGTGGTGCAGGGGGATGGGGAATTGGGGTTGTGGTCAGTTCATCACATGTTGTTTCTGATGCTTCTTCCTCAGTGGGAGAACTCCTTACACTCTTCTGCTGCTCTAGTGTGGACTCCTCTGTCTCCATGGGTCCCCAAGTCCTGCCAGCAGCCTGCTCCAGTGAAGGCTTCACCAAGGGTCAGAGGTCTTCTTCAGACACATCCAATTTTGCTGGCACTGGGTCTTTCATGGGATTCAGGTGGACATCTACTCCACTGTTAACCTCCATGGGCTGTAGAGGGACAGCTTGCCTCACCATAATATTCACCATAGGCTCTAGGAATCTCTCCTTCCCTGTCACTGGTGTCTGTAGTTTTCTCCCACATATTTTCACTACTCTCTCCAGCTGCATTTTCTATTGTGAAGTTTACCCCCTGCTTTTTAAATATCACAGAATCATAGAATACCAGGTTGGAATGGACTTCAAGGATCATCTAGTCCAACCTTTTGAGGTAAACTATATATATATATTTATATAGCTTAAATGAGATGGCTCAGTACCCTTCAAGCTGAGTCTTAAAACTGTCCAATGTAGGGGGATCTACCACTTCCCTTGGATGATTATTCTAATGCCTAATTGTTCTTGGGGAAAATTTTCTTCTGGAGTCCAATTGGAAACTCCTCAGGTGTAACTTGTATCCCTTACCCCTTGTCTTTTCCATGTCACTACTTGTAAAAAGGGTGTCTACATCTTCTTGGTAGCCACCTTTTATGTACTGGTACATGGGAATAAGGTCTCCCCTAAGCCTTCTCTTCTCAAGGCTGAACAAATCCAGTTTTCTCAGCCTTTCTTCATATGGCAGGTCTTCCAGCCCTCTGATTATCCTCGTGGCCCTTCTCTGGGCCCTCTCCAGCCTGTCTACATCTTTTTTTGTATAGTGGGGACCAAAACTGAGCACAGTACTCAAATATGTTATCCCAGAGGTGGCTACCACCATCACTGATGGTTTCAGTCTTGGGTAACAGTGGGTCTGTCTTGAATNAGACACATCCAATTTTGCTGGCACTGGGTCTTTCATGGGATTCAGGTGGACATCTACTCCACTGTTAACCTCCATGGGCTGTAGAGGGACAGCTTGCCTCACCATAATATTCACCATAGGCTCTAGGAATCTCTCCTTCCCTGTCACTGGTGTCTGTAGTTTTCTCCCACATATTTTCACTACTCTCTCCAGCTGCATTTTCTATTGTGAAGTTTACCCCCTGCTTTTTANGGCACTGGCTCTATCAGATGTAGAGGAAGCTTCAGCAGCTTCTCACAGACGCCACCCCTGTAGCCATGCTGCTACGAAAACCTTGCTGTGCAACCCAATACACCCTGACACAACTTTAATCCATTCCTTGTGTCCTATCACTGGATGCCAGAGAGGAGAGGTCAGCACCTCCCTCTTTGTTCCCTGTATGCAGCAATGAGGTCACCCTTCAATCTCTTTTCCTTGAAGCTGCACAAACCTCATATTCTCAGCTGTTCTTCATAAGTCGTGCCCACTAGTAATTTAATAATTTTTGTTGCCCTGCTCTGGACTCATTCTAATATTTTTATGTCCTCTTATTGCGGAGCCCAAAACTGCACACAGTATATACCATATCCTATTAAAGATGTAGTCCTACTATTTTTTTCCCCATTTGTCACCCATGTGACTCTGGCACTACTACTACTCACATTTCTTTTGCATTGACTGCTTTGGATTCTTCCAAAAGTAAATGGTCCACCACTTTTTTTTTCTTTCCCAAAGGCCCTAGTATAACACCACTACTGAACATTCAAGCTGGCAGAAGAAAACTGAAAACTATAAATTCTTCAAACTGAAATGTGTGCAAGTCAGTCTCAGACTATTTATGTAGCAAGCCATCTTTGGGCTAATGTTTACGCTGCTTTCATGGAATACTTTTGAATATCCCAGCACTATTGATAATAATTCTCAGTAAGACCTGAAAGCAAACTTGTGTCGAATAAACAACTAACACTTTCAGGGGCCCTGGGAATTCTGAGATTGATGGGTATGGCAGTAGCCAATACATGAGTCTGCAGATTTAAATATGCAAAGACAAGCAGAGTAAAAGATGTGAGAAAATTGTCAAAAAAAAAAAAACAACCCACAATGTTTTTGTTTATGTGTTTTGGTTTTTTTTACTTCTCAAGGGATGGAATGCTTGTAGTGTAAATGAATCTAATGATTATATTTTAAAAAGGAAGAAAAGAATTAACTCCTTTCCACCCCAAACTACAAAATAGGACTCGGAGATCCAGTCTTTCTAAATCAGAAGATGAAAAAGTAAAAAAAAGATGGCTCTGTAAAGGATTTTGCTCTTATTTATAAATCCAAAATAAGAAATAGCCCCCCCATATCAAAATTAAAAATTATCCTAAAAATAGAAGGATGGTAACAATAAATACTAAAGAAAACTAGCAATATGACTGGAACTCTAGCTAGTATTAATGGTCACAACAAAAAAAATTGAAAAATGCAGAGTAACAGATCAGTGCAAGATGTTTCCATGTTAGAATCTGATATGGAACAGTTGGCATGTTTTTGTTGCATTCTGGTTTTCGCTTCTGATGCATAAACATTGTGATAATACAGATCATTATTCATTAATTCACTCTGATCAGAATTATCCCTAAGGGGATCTAAAAGAAGGAAATAGTGTCTTATACCCACTCAGATTCAGGTTTCATTAACAGCACTGGACCGTGACAAACACATCAAATGGGGCCGGGAATAAAGAATTAGTAAGAAGTTTTACTGTGGGTATATAAATGAGGAAGTTGAGCTCTGAGTGTGCTGAAACAATGGAAGCCTTACTGGATTAAGGGTCTGAGGGAAAGTGTGATAATGATCTACTTGAATATAACTTAAGATTTAAAAAACTGCTGGATATATTAAGAAAGGAGATCTTGATTGAAATTAAATTATTTTAGGATGCTCAGTTAGTAAAAGAAGGAAGATATAATTTGTTTCATTTTTTTTCCTATTTCCTGAAGTCTAAAGTGTGACTGACTAATTTAGTAGGGGTTGTTGTTGTTGTTTTTGTTTTAATTTTGTTTTGTAGTGAATAAAATATATGCATGTTTGAAGGTGGTTTTTTTCATATTATGACAAAGTTCGTATCTTGGGTGGGGGTTGTGTGTGTGTGGAGTAAACTACAAAGGTAAAAGTAACTAAACTTTAGTTTCCACGAAGTGACCCAAGAGATTGCCTTTTCCTGCGGAGGGGAGGAGGGGTGTAGTGGGTGGCAGGGGCTGTGTTTGGTGGGGTTTTTTTTGGTTTGTTTGTTCCCTGTGGGATTGCAAGGACAACTGTCCTCCAACCTTTCTCCTTCTGTAAAAAGAAATCCAAGAGAAGAACGTGTAAACTGGTAATTAAGTCTGCTTCACACTGTGTGGTTCAAAATGCAAAGCTAAAGCAAAACAGAGAGAAGATCCCTCTGCTGCACCTATTGAGCTGCAGAGAATTAAATTCTTTTTGAGCATCCTGTTATCTCAAAGGAAGGACTGCTTCACAGAAAAACTCGAATAAAATTCCAATAATTACAAATGGTCAGTGGTTTATAAATAAGTTCTTATAGTGGGATGCTCAAAACAAATTTCAGTTTAGGGATGGAAAGGAATCCTTTTGCTCACTGCTAACTACAGACAAACTTTTGTGACAGGCACTTAAAAAGGGCAAGTTCAAGGTGAATTCACTCAGCTGTGACTGGCCATGTTTTCTTATTATTATCATCAAATGAAACATTTAAGCATTAAATGCAGTGTCAAACAGTATCAGCCTAAAAAGTAAAAAAAAAATCCAACACAAACAAACAACGAAAGTCCTCTCAAAGGAACAAAAAAATTCCTCAAACAACCCCCTTTCTAAAACAGAAGTCCTCGAAACTTGTACTGAAGTTTCCTTATAAGAATAATGGTTACAAGTACTTTCCCAAGTCTTCTTCAGTGAGGAGTCAGAATGAATAGGATATGAAATGATGCTGGTTGTGAAGAAATACTGAACAAAGTGTTGGGTTGGTTTTTTCTAACCAAGAACCTGCTTCTGTCAGTGTCCTTTCTGTCAGGAACGTTGGCTCTGAAACCAGGTGTAGAAAATCATAGAGATATAGTGAACTTGTTGCACAGGTTCCAGTAAGAAACTGGTGATATCATCTTAGTAAGAAGCTCTCAAAATGAGAAGCTCATAAGGAGTGGCACAGACAGGTAAAAGCTTGAGTAATGATCATTTTAGAGACCCAAAGTATTATGGGAAACACCTGTGTGTAGCAGGGGGCCATGTCAGTTGTTTCCCATGAGAAGGGATCCATGGACATGGCCCTGATGATCTGGGATGTGTAGTGGGACGCTTGATATGGAAAAGTCTTTGCAAAGAAAAAGAAATGGAATTTAAACTGAAGAAATTAAGTGAAGGCAAATGCCCAGTAGTACTCTGAATGTTTTGCCATATTCTTTAAATGATACATCAGCATTGCAAGCCAGTAACTGACAGTTCCAGAAGTAAAGTTGTATTGATAGTTAGGACTGATGTACAAGGATTACAGGTTTTTATCTGTATGATGGAATAATGGAAATTTTGAAGGAGGAATGGAAGGAGGTAGCTGAGCATACACCATCACATGCACTGAGACTTTTGTGACATGTCCAGGACCACACTTGTGTTCTAGCTGCATGTCTGTGTGAACAAGCTATTTTGCACAATGAGGATATGCGGGTATGAGGATATTAAAATACATGACAACATAGGAACAATCTGATGACATGGACAGACACTGGAAATTGAAGATATTTTAACTTGTGGATAATGTAATTATTATTAAGAAAGGGCTGGACAACATACAAGGTAATAACCAATGGAAAGGCATATGGATGTGTTACAGTGTATATAAAGATGAGCTTTGTCACAGATACTGGTGCTGGACTGCTGGGCAGACCCTACTATGTAAATGGTGCTTTCTTGTTTGAGCTACAGATTGGCATATTTCTGGACAGCCACAGGCCACTGCCCAGTGACAGTTTAAAGATTATGTGTTATGACTGGAATTAAGCCCTTCAACTCTTTCTGCAGGATATTTTGTGTGCTAAATATGATGGAGCAAATTAATGCAATATAAAAATCTCCTAGGGACTATTAAACCTGGAGATATTCCTTGGAGTGTAGGAAGATGAGACTGTCTAGGGGGTGACCACAGCCAAAGCTGATGAGGGTGATCTGGGTCCTGTTGTGAAAGAGGCAGAGCCCCAAAAAAGAAATGCCCCACTATTATGTCTGGGTTGACAGGTAAGGGGTGATGGAGAAGAACTGTGCTTTTGCAAGATTAGGTACCTGCTAGTTAGATCTTGACACGTTTTATATATGTTATATGATTATATTGTGTTTTGTGGCATGCACTTAATAGAGCTCAGGCACTAAATGTATTATACAGCCTTCACAGATATGTTGTTTTCAGATACATTTCAGACTAGAGAGATTGTTGTGCAGAGAGCAACAGGTACAGTGTCAGACATGGAATTATTTTCACGGGAGCATTCTGAATACAGGTAGGATGCAAGGCCAAAGAACACATGTCAGAGTAACTGGAAATCGAGAGGACCAAACTCTGTCTAAAACTGATTGGAGAATGAAGTGATTCTAGAGGAAAGACAGCCATCAACTGAAGGATAGTGGGTCCCACTGGAACTTTGTTAAATTTACTGAAATAAGTTTTTAATGTTCTGTCTTAATGTTATGCCACCACTATATTGCATACTAAAACGGAGGTTTAAGACAACAAAGAATAATATCTGCCATTTATTAAGCTGTGATATATCATAATTTGTTGTAATGTGGAAAATTATTTTCCACAAATTTTGTTATTTTCTCAATAATTAAACATTTCATCATTGTAGTTGTAGCTGCTCCGTGTGAATTTCCCACAGAAGTTTCATCTGACAGCTAGAACTTTGGCATTTGGATGATTTTGGTGTTTAAGATGATTTTTGCTTGACTTTTTTACTACAGGCACTTAATATCCATAGCTTTTGACTGTCAGTATCAAGACAATAGCTAAACTACTACTTAGTATCAAACTAGCAGGAATCAAGGGTGAAGATTAAAAACATCCTTGTGGAACCACCACAGAAATTTGGAGACAAATAGAGATGAGATTATGAAGGAGTAAATGGAGAGAGGAGAGAATACAGAGAGGCAGGAAATCATGATAAGATAGTGTTTTAGATTTTAATTTCTTGGGCTAGAGCTATCAGATGATTAGCCGATGTATTAAAGAAACTGTGCATACAGTAAGATCTCGGATGGCGGTTATCTTTAGGGACTTCTGCCTTGGAAGGACAGGTTTTAAAGAAAAATAAGCTAAGCAAAAAAAAAAATTATGTCTTTATGTGTAGACATTTGAATTTCAAGATGTATCCATTTTCAACATAAAGTTTGTATATTGGTTTGCTAGAATGTAAAGAAAAAATATTGCAATTTTAAAGTTTTGGGTTTATTTTTTCCTTTCAGATAAGCTATCAGACTGATATTAGTAACTGCTGTACTAAGAAAGGTGCTGTTTCCAGGTTTTGGGGTCAGAAATCAGACAGAACTCAGATACTTCACATCCAAAAATTTTTAAAGGTTTGGCCTTCATAAATTTTTAGACAGGAGTAAATATCAGATTGATTGCCAAATATATGTTAGCTACCAAATAGGGATGAAGTAGTGCTATATCTAGTAATCTGGCCCAAATCCAGTAAAACCTTATTTTATCCAGATTTTTACTATGCATTTACTAAATCAATCTCTGTGAAAGGCCACCAACTGGAAGGAGCAGTAGAAGCAGTATATGGAGGAGGTATGCTACAGCATATGCTCTGGTTCTGCCCTTGAATAGGACAGTTCTGAAAACAAATTATATAATGTGTTGACAGAAACCTGTAATTCCTGAGGTAAATTTGGCTTTAGAAAATATTCTCTAAGAATCATTTTACAGGTACTTTGAGAACAAGGATATGGTAAGAATGATATCTGATACACTGCTAGCAGATCTGAATATATCCAATCTTTTTTAGAAGACCTGAAGTGTCCAAGATTTATATCAGAGATAGGGAAACTACTGTAATATTTGCTTAATTTTGATGGCAAAGAGAGAAAGCTTTTCAACCTACAGAGTTATGTTCTAACACATTTGTTCTCAATCCTGCATCTAACAAAAATGGTCCAATTCTGTGAAAAGTCCTACTGAGACTTTGGTCAAATTTAGGTCTTGGCTGAACTGCTAGAATTCCAGAATAACTGCTTCAGTCAGTGAAGTCTGTGGATGCACAAAATTACTGACAGAAGAACCTGACTCAGTCAAGTATTACCAAGTGATGTGTATTTTATAAATGACTTGTATTAAACTTACAGTTTCCTCATTGATGTAGGCTGGAAAGATAATAGACGTGGAGGAGAGTGCATGGTGCTGGGGCATGGCTCATGCTTCAATGGATCGTTTTCAGAGGCTTTTATGTGAGTCTGTTCAAAGAGTGCAATTTCAACATGGAAGGTTCAGTACTGTTATTTTGGTACTAGCTGTGTTCCAGTGAAATGAAAACTGTATAACTCTTCTTGCATTTAAAACCCTTGTTAGTCATAGGAAGAGTATTATATACTACTATATTTACAGAGAACACCATTTAACTGCTGTTCCGTATGTGAGCCTGGGATTGGGAAAAGCATTTACTTGAGACCTTTATCACTGGCATGGCTGATTGCTGTCAGGGCTGATCACATGTATATGTGTTATATAGCTGATTGTGATTGCCACTTCAAACTTCACATGAAAAATAGGAATTAATATAGCAGGGAACTTTGATTATTTCCTTTGTATAAAGAGGTGTTAAAACTTCCAATAAGCTATTAAGGGTTTTATGGAATTTGGGAATAGTCATTACTGGTCTGCAGAGAAAGTGAGAATTCTGGAGAAACCCAGAGGGTAGGTGGCAAGCCCTAACAAGGTGGAGGAAAGACCAGTTCCCTTTCTGCAGCTGTTAATGCACGTGGAGGGAACTGGATGTGAATAATCAAAGGACTGTGGTGCTGAGAAGTGCAAAGTGTACTCAGATATAGTGAGTATTTAGAGAACGAGATGTTCAGTGCAAATTGCTTGTTTAAAACTGTAACCTGAATTTCTACATTTGTTAGTCTCCCCCATTTTCTTATTAGAACATCTCACATTATAAAATAGAGATTTTTTTTTTTTTTTTCCTCATGGATATCCCTCTAATGTCAACCTGGAAATGGAAAGTCTAAGGAAATACTCTATCCCACATAATTAGTTGATTTGGTGTTGATCCACTTCAATTACACCCAGATTAAATCAGTATTATGGGTTGAATCAAAGCTTTAAGCATGTGAATTTTAGTATGCACACAGGTTCTGCTTGAGCAAAACCTGCTGACACATGCTCAACTCGTAGAATTCACTAGCTATGCTTAAGCTTGCTCAGAGAAACATATGCTTGCTCTGCTGAAAATGAGTTTGATGTTATTAATGTTTTTATTACTACTTTGTGTTTGTGCCTTGAACCATAGGCAGTGTACACATAAAGGTCAGGAGTTGTATTTCACTAGTGGAAGCTATTTAAAAATGTAAAGGTTCTTGAAAAGCTTTGTGGAAAAAAATGATACTTTACAGCAGAAGGGTTTTTGGTATTTTGTTATATTTGTTACTCTTATTTTTTCATATTTGACTGCAGGATAGCACTGTGTGGTGTCTGATCATTCCAGTGGATTAAATGGCAGTTGAATGTCACTGAGAAGCCTTTCTTTTAGGTAAGAGTGAAATATCATGGTTCAACACCCAAGTTCTTGCATGCTTGAAATAAAGGAAAATCTCACCAATATTTGGGTCCACACTTTAGTTTGTCCATACTTATAAGCTTTGTATTTGATGTATAGTGCAGAAATTAATTGATTTATTTACGCTGAGTAGCTGAAACTTTGTTATTAGACATTTATTTAGCTCAATGCAATAAGCTATGACACCTCAAACATAGCCCAGCTTTGAGAGAGCAAAATGACAAAGATCCCTTTACAAATCTCAGCTATATCAGAAATATTAAAGTACCAGTGAAAACTGTTCCCTCTAGCATAGTCCATCAGGAGAGATATTACTAGTATTTCTATTTCAATTATTTTCTTACTAAAATAGACCTTTTGAGGAAGGGTGAGCAGGACCTTACAGTGCAGCAAAACAATGCTTGTTGTAGCCTGTTTTACAGAATAAAGATGAAAACTTTCTGGTTCTTTTACTGGTTTATGTGAAATACTAAAAGGATTAAATTGATCCTTCCTTCTAGTCTTAATAGTAAACTACTATTACTGGTGATAGTTCGTATTAGCAAGCTGGCTTTCGCTGCCTACACATTCTCTTGGGGGATGAAGAGCTGTCCACTTTGACAGCCTGCATTCTCATAAAGTAGTAAGAGGTCTTTTTGTTGTTGTTGTTGTTCTGCCTTATTTTTGTTTGATGTAAATATTTTTATCTTTTTATATTTCTTTTTTTGTGCGTTTCTAATTTTATTCTAGTAGTAACAATGTTGCCCCAGTGGTACCCTGCCCTCCTCCAGCAAAGAGCAAGAGTTCTTGCTTTTGGTGCTGCATGCAGATGGGACATCAGGAAGTGTGTCAGGAGCTATGAAATTGTCACTCTTCCTCCACTGTAACCAATTATATATGACTCTATCCCAGATATGACAACTCTTTATTCTCTCAGAGTGCAAAAAGCTTGAGGTGGTACTTTTGCCCTGGTGGTGTGGCTACATTAAGTTGCCCGATTGACACAGAAAGACTGACACAGCCTAAAAAAATTTTTTTTTTTTTCCATTGAGAAATGTATTCTGTCTTTTAGTGTTAAGTACTGGAACCTTTTTCTGAAAGTTATTTTACTTTCAGTATTCTGTTCTTACCTACAAAGTGTTTCCACTCTGCATTTGCGAGGTCTTTCATGACATTCATTTGGTCCTTCCAGGGGAATCTTTTAGCTGCACAAACTCAAAGCAAGGCAAAGGCCACCTTGAGGAGACCATAGTGGATGAAGTTGCAGTGTAACAGTAGCATGCTCAGAATAATGATCCCTCATCCAGTTTCAATGGAAATCAGCGGTACTTCTCTGCAATGTAGAATTTTTATTCTGCTCACATTCTTTATTGATTTCAAGTGCTCAAATCCTGTTTTATTGCAGTATCCTCCCCACCAACTGTAAAATGTCAACACAGTTTACAAAATATTTCATCTTTTCTATTGCCAAATTTTATTCAATTAAACGTATATCATCAGCAAACATTAAAACTCCAGACCTTTCTGGAGGAAATAATGCAGAATAGTTTTGGTTGTTTTTTTTTTTTTTTTTGTGTTTTTTGTTTTGTTTTTCACTGTTCAAGGTCTTCATTCAGATGAGGTAGAGTAAGACAACTGTCATTCACAATCAGCTTTTTTTAGCAGCTGAAAATAATGGTGGAGCTGCTGAGTATCCTTCATATTTTAGACCAAGACACTCTTAGATAATGATTTAGCCAAATTATGTGACCTGACAATTCATGTGATTTCCAAGGAACAGAGTAGCTGTGAGCAGGATAGTACTTAACCACTGTCTATGCTGGGATTGATTTTTGGTCCCATGTCTTTTGAAAGTATCTTGACTAGGAGCTAAATTCTGATGTTCTACCAATGCTGAAGAGTACTGGTAACATGAGTTCAGCAGTGTTTGCTTAAAGAATAAGACAGTGTGTGTAAAAGGATGGTAGAGTCATGCTATACAATATGAGACAGTTTCAGCTGAATATCAGGGAAATTCAGGAAGTCATTAAAAAGAATAGTGTTTTGTGTGTTGGCAATATTCAGCAAGGCGACAGTTGATCCTTGGAAACAGTCAAAATCCCAAAAAGGCCACAAAGGTGTGTTAAGATGACCAGGCAGAAGCAAACACACTGTTTGGGGATCTTACTTCAAAACCCAGTAGTGTGTGCAGTAAGGATGCTTTTTGGCACGTAGTGAAACTCTGGTTGGTCCAGGTTAGGGAGTATGAAATGAGTGTTTTCCTGGACATCACTCTTCAGATGTAAATTTTTTTTTTTTTTCAAGGAACATGCATATTTAAGCTTCACCTCTAAAACTGTTCCTCCCCTCTGCCTTTTCAGACAGCCAAGTTCAAGTATCATGTGACAATAATCAGGTACCTCAAAGAGAATGACTAGAGAAACTGAGTTAGAGATCTTCTCTTGCAACAGACATAGAATTCAGCTTATCAGCAGATTTTGGTGGCTGCAGGCAAGCATCTTCAGCCCCACATACATTCCCTCCTGAGCACACTATAGAAGGGATATCCTATTCTGCACCAGAAGCTGCCTCCCTGGCAAAGGCGAGAATAGAAACACAACCTGCAGAGTTCAGAGACCCAGTTTCTATCTTTCTCTACCACCTTGATAGATTTAAAAGGATTGCATAGGCAGTGACTCAGACTTGTTGATTTAGGGTCAGGTTGGAATAGCCCACAAGAACTTGAGTGTGAGAGATATACTGTATCTGACCCACTTGAAAAGATCAGATTTAAAAGGAAGATGACTGAAATATGGCAAATGGGGGGGAGACCTAAGATTCTGACCTATTTTTAAGTGCTTTTTAACTTAAAGCAGTTCACTTTACACAATAGGTCAAAGGAGCTTATGTAATCTTTCCAATAAAAGCTTGAATTTTAACCTTTTCCCCCTAACCTGACACAAGCCATGAGTTTCCTTCATACCTTACACACTTAATTTTAGTGCCAAATAGGAAATCCATTTTTTTAAACTAATTACTCCCTATTTGGGGCCTAATCCCCAAGATCAGATTTTTATGGTCAACTTAGACAAATGCCACATAGTAATTTTATTTTATTAGCTCTGTGATCAGTTTTTTTATTACTCTGGACTTGATAATGATGATAAAAATGAGGGTATGTTAATAAATATTGAAAAGGCTCCAGTCACTCATACAAGTGATACATGTCCACGCATCTAAAAGACTTTCTCTTCCTTGACTTTGAAGAGAGGGTCTACATTGGAACTGCTAGCTGCAGGTTAAAAAGAAAGAGCTCATCATGTTCTTTATTTTTTTTTATTTTTAATATGACCTCTTTAGAGTCTTCAAAGTGATGAGAACCTATATGAATAGGGTAACTAACTATTTATTGTGTCAGATTAGGTGGGAGGATTCCCATGTTGTGTGTTTTGCAGGCTTTGCTTATCCTGATAGGTACGGAAACAGCATTTGCAGTATTATTGACTCCCTTTCAGTTTACAAACTTGCAGCAGCTTCCAGACCCTTCCCTGCAATATGGTTGTCTGGGCAGGCATTTCAATGCTCACAGATCAACTTTCTTGCTCACGTGCAGCAACTTGTATTTGTCACTTTGGAATTTTGTCATCTTTTTAAGATTATTTCCTCTGTCAGGACTATTTCAAACTCTAATCCTGTGTGTCAGTGTTACCTGTGGTTCCCCTAAACTCTGTGTCAGTTATCTACTTAACCTTGCATCCATCTAATAGTAACTTCACTTCGTATTTCACATGATATTTCTAAAACTACGAGAATACCATGTAAAACTGTCAAAATCTTTACTAAAATCAAGCTATGTGGTACCTGCCTCCTCTTTCCTCTTCACACAGTCTGTCTTGAAAGGAAACTGGACTAATTTGACGTTTGTTCTTGACAAATACATTTGGTGCTCTTAACCTCCTTGTTACTGTCCAAGCACTTATGAATACTTTTTATTAAAAGTTCCAGATTTTTTTCTGTACATCAGTGTTAAGACAATTAATCTAAAATTGTCCAGTTTCTCTGTTTTCCTCTTTGAACCCACAAGGAAAGAGGGTCATGATACAAATGTGTGACTTACGGCATAACAGACCAGAAGTTTGGAGTAGTGATGGCTTTTGTCTTGGTAAAATTCTGTTACCCTTATTTCAGGTTTGTGAATGAAAATTGTCGAGAAACACATTTTAGTTTACTCAAAATCCTTTGATTTTTTTTTTTTTTTTTTGTTTCTTCTACCAAAACACAAACAAACAAAAAAACCACAACCAACCTACATAATTTGAATCTGAGGACATTCCTGTAACCTTTTAAAGCAATGCTGTCTTTTGCAAGAGTCTGGTTAGGAAGAAAAGTAATTGATTTTAGAAAGCTATGTGATTTAGCACTATCGGAACCAGGATATAGAGTTGTTATCACAAACAGTTTGGGCAATGGATGAGTCTCAATACATTGCCTGATACAAGGCCAAATTTTAAAGTTTGCAACAAATAATAGCCAGTTTTAGTAAATAATCTATACCTGAGGATATGCTTGGACATTTAAATGTTGACAGTAGAGAGCAAGTCATGTGTTCTTATTTCCTCTTGGTGCTTTGTCTTCTGTTAGAAAGTACTGACTCATAAATGCCAAATATTTGCAGGTTTTTGCAGGAACATACCTAGGTAATAAAATTTTTTCAGGGATTATTATAAAGTTGTCTTGTTTCAGCAATTTCAAAGCACTTTATTGCGCTGTTGTAATTTCAGGGCTGATAATAAATATCTCTATATAACATACCACACAATACATGCAAGATTTATAAAACACTTAAAATATGAGTTAAGATATTATCTTTCTTTAGCCCAGAAAAGACAGATTGGAGGGAGAAGTTTCAGTAGCTTCTAAAAATTAAAGAAAAGAAAAATTTAAGAAAAGCTGATTTAGATTAAGTAAAAATGTGTTAATTATGAAGATATTTAAGAACCAAAAGAGGTCACATGTGGAGGCTGTGAAATGCCCTTTACTGCAGTGTTTTAATTATAGGTTAGACAAATGTATTGCAAGGACAGTATAGTTATAATTGATCTTGTATCAAGTTTTTGGGCATAAATGGGATGAATTCTTAAAATTCATTTTAGCTCTTTTATTATTATTGTAATAAATTTCAAAGTGGTCACATCTACATTAAATGTTTTGAAAAAGGCAAAAAGACATAGATGTGATATCTTCATGCACCAGCTGATTACAGACCCAAACCTCAGAATGCACTATAAAAAAGAAACACCAATTTTTGACTAAGCCTAGCTAATATTTGTAGAAAATTTGGCTAAGGTGGTATCTATTTGTGACAGAATTTATCAAGATTGATCAGTAAAATATACCTATCCTCAAAAGAGGTAAGTTTATATCACTTTACTACTCCTATTTTGATCTTTGATAATTCTGCTTTGGAGCTGCAGTAATAAAGTCTGCTGAACTAGGGTTGCTGTTAAATTTCACCATGTGAATGTGCTTTGGTCTGATTTCTTGTTTTCTTTTTCTTATCTTCTGTTTTGCTGTTAATGAAAACTCATGTATCATGACCAGGACCTTATCAGATACCTTATCATGGATCTGTACCAAGACCTTATCATTTTATGAAAGAAAAATGTGTGTAAATTCCATCCACAATTTTAGACAACCTGAGTTATACTTTAATATGTGTCATCCCACTGATTGAATTAAAAATAGCTGTTGACAGATACCAAGAAAGGAAATTTTGAACATGGAAACCAACAGGAATACAGGAGTATAATATATAACAATGTAAAATGACCTTCAGATTCTCAAACAGATTATTGTTTTGGTATTTTTACATCAGACCATGCAATCAATATTTCTTTGTCTCTGTCTATTATTTAACACTATAGTTTAGGCTTCTAAAAGCTGTGATTAAAAGCATTCTTCCCACAAGTATATCTCAAACTAACTGGCTTTCTTTGATAGGATTTATCTAACCAAAACCACATGATTTCATCGGTTCTGGGACACATCATTGCATCTGGGATGAGGGGGATGAATCATGCTTTCCAGCAAAGAAAATGAATATGATGCATTATTATCTTGTTAGTATGGCACCAGGAATGACCCAGGTGCTATTGAGGTGGGTAATAAAACAAAGGGGCATGAGCTCCAAATGTAAATGATCCTGTTCTGCACAGAAGTGGATTCAGGCATAAGAAGGGAATGAGCTGAGAGAAAAGCGATAAGTAGTTTTTAGCCTGAAGACTCAGCAATTATTATGTGGAACCCATTAGTGCTGTGATGTACCAGGGAGCAGGATGACAATACAGGGCTGATCCTCCAAATTATAACGAAGTTGGTGACATTTCTGCAAAGCTGAGCATGTTTCTTCTGGAACCAGTAGGTAGTATGCCCAAATGTGGACCAATACTCCAACTGTATCAAAGGAGATAATATGCAGAATCATGCACTCAGCATACGTATGAATAACTTGTTTTGAGTACAACTATCATGACTTCAATAGTGATTACAAAGAGATTATGAAACTTGAACACATGCTTTAGGACTGAAAAAACAGCATACAGCCATTATAAAAAAAATGTTAGGAATAAAAATGAAAAATTGTTGTCAACTGTAATTTCAGAGAGTTTGCAATTGACAGCAACTGCATCCTCATTAATAAACTGCTGTGAAAATTCATCTGCACATAACATGATTTTTGAGAAGGATTAACATTTCTCATGTACAGAGGGGATTCCAGTGGCTTTAACAAGGAGTATCATTGGTTTATCCTTGTATCTAGGGGAATGAAGAAGAAGTTCCATACTTTTAGTAGCTGAAACTTTGTTCTGTAAAGGTCGTAAAATGAAAGCTGACAGAGGCAATCCAGCAGATGCTCCAGTCCTGGGCAAGAGTTATCCTCTCCCTGCAGGGAAAAGGGTATCCCTGAAAGTATGTGCTCTCATCACAGAAACATAATAAAATTATTATTTATTTTTTCTTTACCACCCCCCTCCCCCTTTTTTATTTTTTTGGAAGAAAATGGGGGCATGACTGAATCTTATTTGTTTCTGGTCAGAGTAACAATTATTTGTGACTTACATTACAGTGTATTATTTTCATAATACTAGGGAAAGTGTCCAAAAAAAAAATAAAAATCACATGAGCATACATTTGAAGCAGGCAAACCTGAATAACAGAGAATAGGGTAGGACAGGACAGAAACTGCAATGAACTTCTATTTTTACTGCTTTTAATCTGCTTTTTGGAATATGGATGGGTGAGCTAGAAATGAAGCAGAAAACTATGCAGGGAAAATGTAGGTACTGAAAACATTCAAAAATTAATAAGGAGCTCAAAACTGAGCTCATAACTTATGGGATGTTTAAGAAACTTCCTGTTCTTTCTAATGGAATTTTTGAAATTTTGGGGAATGTATTTTCAGCTTCTGTCTGTAGTTATGAACACTTTTTTCTTCTTTTCTTTTATCTTTTTTCTTTTTCTTTTTTTTCTTTTTTCTTTTTTTTTCTTATTCTTTTTGCTTTTTTTCCTTTTTTCTTTTTTTTTCTTATTCTTTTTGCTTTTTTTCCTTTTTTCTTTTTTTTTCTTATTCTTTTTGCTTTTTTTCCTTTTTTCTTTTTTTTTCTTATTCTTTTTGCTTTTTTTCCTTTTTTCTTTTTTTTTCTTATTCTTTTTGCTTTTTTTCCTTTTTTCTTTTTTTTTCTTATTCTTTTTGCTTTTTTTCCTTTTTTCTTTTTTTTTCTATTTTCTTTCTCTTTTCTCTTATCTCTTTTCTCTTTTTTCTTTTTTACTGTTTGTACATATGATTCACACATTGTCTTTCACAGGTAGAGCTAGATTAAAGAAATTAATAGCTTTTCCAGACATTTTTTTTTTCCTTGTCCAGGAGGACTAGCTGCTGAGGAGGGCTTTTAAAGCAGACAGTGAAACAGTGATCATACTTTTCATTGGTAGTGATGGTACCAGAATAATATAAAAAAATGGATTTCATACAATAGTCTGTGGTCATGGAAGACAGACAAAGCTGGTCATAAATATGTGAATGTAAATGAGTTACTGTTCTGATAATTTAAAGGAATAAAAATTATTGAGGCTATATCCTCAGCTGGTGAAAGTTAGATTGGCTTAATTAGCTTAAATAAGCAGTGCTTATCATCAGAGTTAGTGATTGTAGATTTTAATCAAAGCAGGACAAGAAGCATAAAACTAACATGGATTCTGTGCTCTGTGGTGTGGTCACTGTAATAAGAATTGTTTTGTTTATGAAATAGCCCATTTGCTTGTTTTTAATACGATTACCCCAAAAAAAAAAAAAAAACAAAAACCCAAACCCACCTAAGAGGATGATGGGGTTTTTGTTG